>PPHD01004163.1:0-29280 GCA_002909625.1 Bambusicola thoracicus | reverse complement strand
ATGTTTAGATGGAACCTCTTGTGTTCCAGTTTGTTCCCATTGCCTCTTGTCCTGGCATTGGGCACCACTGAAAAGAGCCTGGAAAGTTTCTGTGACGATAGAGACCTCTTCTAGTTCAACACAACTGCATAATAAAGGCAGTAAGAATGCCTGTTAGGCACTGTGGGTTATCTGCGGTGCCGTGTGGGGCCAGAAAATATGATATGAGATCTGCTGGAGACCTGTGCCCTTTAAACTTTCAAAGTTTCCCCTTGTCCTATCACTATCAGACTGTGTATGAAGTTGGTCTCCTTCCTGTTGCTGAGATCCCCTCAAGTACTGGAAGGGATGAGAGGATGAGACTGAAGTGCTTCCAGCTACACAAAGTACCTCCAGACACTACAAAGCAGCAGGAGTCAGAGCTTCACCTCTTTTACGGTGTGGGGATGTATTTTAACTACTGAAACCCTGAGGTGTCTGTGTGCATTGGGTTGGAGGAGCACACTGCTACTGTTTCTTTCCTCCTCCTGCTTTTGGCCTGTCTTTTGGATCTTTCATTGGTCTCAGTCCAAAGCCCAAACAAAAGAATCAGACTTGCAACAAAACTGGTAGTAGTTTTACTAGAAATCTTCTTGATTTGCAAAATTGATTCATGAATGAATGACAATGAAATTTGGAGTAGGAAACTGGAACAGAAGGGGTATGACCAGTGTAGGATGTAAATGGCAGGAGGAATAGTACAGTATTTTAGTCTGCCTTCTTTTCTACTTTCAAACTGCTGTTTCTGTTCTACGTCTGCTGTCACACCTCTTTCTAAGGAGGCTACCAATGGTAGGAGATGTTTGACAGATTGTAACTGGACTGGCAATAATCACTAGCTGTCTGCTTTTTCCATATGTTTTTAATCTGGAACTCTGAAAGTAATACCTCCTAATTATTTCCATGGAAACTACAAAAGAGCACAGTAACACTATTTCATAGAGCAAATTCTCAGCTACATCGCATTGTTTTTCGACAGTCACCATTGTTAGCTCTGCATTGTTGCCAGTGATGAACAAGAGCCTGCATGCCATGCTGCTAAAAATCTGCACCAGAGGAGGTGACCCACTGTCATCACTGCAGAAACACCACCCACTGTCTCACTGTGCTCACATCCACTCCATAAACGTTCACTGAGCGTCAATGAATGTCAATGGATGCAGTTTTTTCTGCATGGAGTGCAATTCAGTGACACAGCTTTGTTTCATACATACTTCCATATCAGAGTCTGTTTTGTCACTGCCCCCTTGCTGACATCCATCACTTGGCAACAAAATGTAATGGAAAAAAATATTGGTGGGAAGGTTCAACCCCAACTGCCATACCACCAACATCTGCCTATGATGTCATGGGCCAACATAATAAAGCAGGAGACATTACTTTCAGGCTAGCCCTTGTACATGTTTTACCCGCCTGCATAACAAGAGTAATGGAGTTCTCTTTGAGTCACCTGGATTTTAGGAAAGTGTTAAAGTCACAATGTGGTTATGCCACAGGCTGAGGGAGCCGGGCTTATTTAGCCTGGAGAAGAGGAGACTGCAGGGTGACCTCATTGAAGCCTTTCAGTACCTGAAGGGAGCCTATAAACAGGAAGGGAGTAAACTCTTTGAAAGGGTAGATAACAGCAGGACAAGGGGGAACAATTTTAAGTTGAAAGAGGGAAGATTTAGGTTGGATGTTAGGGGGAAGTTCTGTACCAGTAGAGTGGTGAGATGCTGGAACGGGCTGCCCAGAGAGGTTGTGGATGCCCCATCCCTGGAGGTGTTCAAGGCCAGGTTGGACGAGGCCCTGGGCAACCTGGTCTAGTAAATGGGGTGGTTGGTGGCCCTGCCCGGCAGGGGGGTTGGAGATTCATGATCCTTGAGGTCCCTTCCAACCCAGGCCATTCTGTGATTCTGTGATTTAGCAGTAATTGGTAATTGTGAAGCTGAGCAGAAGGGGCCTTACTGCTGAGCATAGAGTGTAATGGTGTGGACTGACTTGTGCTGTTTTCCCTGGAAAAAGAATAGTGCTTCCTGGTTAAACCTGGTCCTTAGTTAGCCTGCAGTTTTCCTTTCTTGAATTGTCCATGTGTAATTTTTCTTATTCTTTTCCCAAAAGATTGGCAGTGAAGTAGAAAGTCTGAAGAAGCAAATCTGTGCCCTCTTTAAAGAGCTCCAAGAGGCCCACGAGAAGTTAAAGGAAGCAGAACTGATTCAGAAAAAACTTCAAGAAAAGTAAGGTTCAGAAGAACAATAGCTGTGCTGTGACACCTACTTAATATTTTAATGACAACTCCCACCTTGGGGAACTCAGATATCAAATATCTGTTCCATGAAAATGCTGCAAAAGATTGTTCCTTCTTTTTAAGTGAAGATGAAAGTATGGAAGTACAGTAACTGTCATAAAATCTGAGCTGCCAACCTAATTCTACAAATAGAACCCCAGTGCTTGGAATTTTAATATTTGGGTTTTAATCCTTGTTGGTATAAAGGCAGATCTTGTTTTCTGTTTCACATCGTAACTCCACTTTTTGGCTTCGGGAGAGGAAGCCAAGGGACCTATTTACAAACCTTCTCACACAGACTGTGCTTTTGATGACCAATCTGTAGGTCATTAAAAAGTGGAAACAAGCTTCAATTTACTTACTTAGTTCTCTGTCAAATTCCAGTTCTTTGAGGTTCGTAATAGTAAAAAAAAATGCATTCCATTTAGTAGCTTTATTTTCAGGTAGTTGTGTAGATACATTTTCGTCTTTCCTTTTCCTTCATCAAAATAAGCCTTTCAAATGAAGCACCTGAAGATTCTTTTTGTGTGATGCCCATTGTGCCAAATGCATTGGGAAAAGGTGAATGGGATAGATCAAGTGTTTTCTTTTTTTCCCTTCTTCTGTCAGGTGCCAAGCATTGGAAAGAGTAAACTCAGCTGCTGCAATGGAATTGGAGGAGAAGCAGCAGCTCATATACACCATCAAGAAGCTGGAACTTCAGGTGGAGAGCGTGCAGGCAGAGGTCAAGCTAGAACAAGCCAAGACACAGGACGAAAAGTGAGTATTGGTTGTGTATCATGGGGGGATATTGTTAGTGAGAAAGGGGAATTAAGGGAACCTGACGAAAGGGACTTTGAATCTGAAATACGAATTTTGTGTTCTACACTGTTTGAAGCCAAGTTATGTTTACAGAGGCTGAAGTAGAAACCTCTGCGTCTGTCCATATCACTTTGATTCTGGAGTCTCCACACCAGTCTCAAATTGTATCTTTTTGTCTAGTGAATACCTCACAGGGGACAATTTGAGCTGTAAGCTCTGATTGGTATCTTCCTTTTGTTGTAAAGCCAAAGGCAGATTGAGGTCAAGTATAGCATGCAAGTAGAGGAAGCAGAAAAAGGACAGCAGCTTGTCAGTTTGACTGGCAGGGGGTGAATGCATCCACAGGTTGGAGAATAGGGCGAAGTCAAGTGATGACAGTGATGGGAAAGTGATGTCAGTGGTATCTACAATACCCTTGCAGTTAGGAGAGTTAAATATGAGGTGAAGCTGAGATAAAGAGAGTGGCTGTTTGCTGCAGCTCTCCCCTGCCTTTTATGAGCAGTCCATGCAAGGAGTGTAAAAATGTCACTGTGAGCTGTATGGAGAGGTGGAACTGTCTGAAGGCACCGTCTTCAGCTGCTGGAGATGCTGCTCATTCCATTTGGAGTCTGTGTCTGGTTTTTCTCCTGATAAATTCTCCGTCATTTGAAGTCTCTCAGTCAAGACCGGTGAGCTTGATTCTAACATTACTGGATGTCAGATTGTTTAATATGATATGCAGGCTATCAGTGAGGACATTTGTTTGGACTCAGTCTAGGGATGGAGCAGCACACAACTCCTTGGAAGAGAGGTGCTGAAAAACAGAGCGTGGTTTTTTATCATCAGAAATGCAGATTTGTTTGCAAACCGCTGGGTTATCTATTCTAAAGTCTGAAAGATTTATATTTGTCTCTACATTTTTAACTCTTAAGACCTTATGAAACTGAGATTTTAGAAGGAGAGAAAGAAGTCTTCAACTGGGACAAGTAGGATAGTTTTGCGAAATGAAAGGTGGTAAAAAGAGTAGCAGATCTTTGGAAGAACTTGTAAGTGTTTCAAACATTGGCTTCTTTTCATAAACAGGACAAGATACAGCAGCTTGCAGGATGCTTACAACAAACTCCTTCCTGAACTCACTGAAGCAATGAAAACTATCAGTGAAATGAAAGTCAAAGAGGTAAACTCATCAACAGAAGAAATCATAATGAATTAGGGGGAGTGGGGAGGGATGTGAGAATGTATGTGGGAATAAATTCAGGCCCAAAACAATTATTATCCCTTCACATAATATAACATGTAACATGGCAGCATTGCTCTGAGAAACAGAGCTCCTGTACTGTCAATTACAGAAATCTTATCCCCATGTCTGTAGTTCAGTGTTTTCTGGATAAGGTTTAATCTGCAGTGCATTATGAAGTCCAATCCTTAGAGATCCGTGATATGACAGTGCGTGTAGGTGTTCCTGCAGCATAGTCTGTAAATGTAGAAAGGTAGAGTTCTGAGTCTTTTTGTATTCTCAAATAGAATGTCTGCCACAGTGAGGTCCCGTTTATAACTGAGGATCCATGTAAGTGCGAGATTCTTCTGTATCATTTTGGAAAACATCCCTTGCAGTGTTCATTTGGGAGCTCTGCTTTGACGATACTGTGTGGTTGGAAAGCACAAAAGTAATCTTTCAGTTGAAAGATCAGTCAACGTTGCTATCTTAGGGCAAGCCCCTTTGACTGTGGAGTTGAAAGGCTTTTTTCCAGGGGCAGGAGGATTAAGTAGCAAACTTCCCCTCAGAGCAGAGTCACATTCTGAGCTCATCTCAGTCTTAATTCTTCCTTACAGCATGACAGGGTGGATAAAGTTGTGGTGGAGGAACTGAATGCAAAGGTGTTGCTGGCAGAACAAGCCCTTGCTGCGAAGCAGCTCCAGATGGATGAAATGAAGCAGCTAATTGCGAAGCAAGAGGAGGATCTTGAAACCATGGCTGTGCTCCGTGCTCAGGTATGAGTCCTTCAGAGACTGGCTGGTTTGCTCACCCAATATTCAGAAACCAGAAGGAGCTATTGAATTAATTATGGCTCAGTCTGGAATGCTCTTTATCTGTTTCCTCCATTCCAAAGCATAATTCCCTTAGTCAGCCTGCATTGCAGATCCTTGCAGGGCCTGAACCATCATATCCTACACTGGAGTCTGGCACAACAAATAAAAGTTGGGAATAGATGTTATATAATTATTTCTATATTTAAAACCACCATCTTAAGAATTACTGCGTATGTTTTAGGGATTGTTTTATTCAGACATGACCCTAAAGAGTCTGCCTCACATTTAAGACAAAGGAGGAAAAAAAAAAAGGCATCTTGGTCTGGTTCCACTATCTGTGCCAGTGGTTTGTCTGTGTTGTAGGTCATCACCTCCTCACTGCTGTTCTGTACCTTATTTCAGCCTCTGTATACCCACTGCACTGTCCCGGATAAGATTATTGAAGTCTAAATAGAGCAGCTTCTTCACTTTCTATATAGTGCAGATTATCACTTTGCAGTGTGTAGGTGCTGTAGGAGTGTTTAAGTAGATGCAGGCTATGATACGGGCATACTACTATGGTACATAGACTTGGTTCAGTCTAAGTTACTAATTCTCAGCGTCATTTAATTTCTCCGATCAGATGGAGGTTTATTGTTCTGATTTCCATGCCGAGAGGGCAGCAAGAGAGAAGATCCATGAGGAGAAGGAGCAGCTGGCTGTCCAGCTGGCATACCTGCTAAAAGAGCAGCAAAACCTTGAAGATCTTGGCCGGTGAGAACAGACTGTGGCTGAGCTGCCTTTGGTTTTGTCTCGTTCCCCTGCATGCTGGAGCTAACCAGTGTTAGTCTTGGTAGCATCTCAGTACAAAGGCAAACAAGTTTGCAGACATTTATTTATTGGTTAATCTGAATTTTATAAGAGGAAAAAAAAAAATCAGTTGGCTGGCTTAGCTATTTTGATTTTGCGATAGAATCTCAAAAGCATTTTGGCATAAGGCATGTTAGTTCTTGGCTATTTCAGCAAGACTTCACTTGGGCTGATTCGTACTTGGTAAATTCTCCCTGCTTCTTTGGGTTGCGGCCTCAGTTTTAGCAGTGAATCTGTAGCTATGCTTGCTGCATGTGTGCCAGGGATATCTGTTGCTTCTCCAAGTAGCAGTCATAAGTGAGTATATGCATTTTCAAGTACTGTAATACCCTGTAGTTGCACCATTTTAGCACTCTTAGCTGTAAAAGACAAATATATATACATACATATTAAAACCATGTGTCTTTCACTCATCTGGTGGAAGCATGGATACAGAAAGAGTGCCCAGAATTTGAACAACTGATTTATATTTCCTATGAACTGTCCTCTGAGCCCGTTCTCTTGTATAACTGGCTTTTCTGCTTAACTCACAGTTTGCCTTGAGTGGCTCAGAGTCCTTGGAGCTTTCCAGAGGAGTGTCTTCCAGATTCATGAGTGTGTATAGCTGCCTAAATCCTGCTGATGTCAGTTGTTTGACCCTGATTTCAGCAGGACTCTTGCATTGTCTCAGTAGAGCAGCAGTGTTTCCTAGGTCCTGTTTCAGAGCAGCGGTTGTGAACTAAATGCATGAGAACATGAGTTACTTGCAGATCTTCTGGCTTACTTTGAAGCCTTTTGACTTTTCTGAAGGCAAAGGGAAGATGCCTTCTGTTTAGTCGCATTTTGTTTTCAGAGCACTTTTAAGTAACTGCCCCGTTTCTCCTCAGAAGCTCTTTGGCAGAGATGCAGAATCGGCACGGAGCCAGGGCACCAGATCGGGAGCACTCACCTCGCCTTGTCCAAAGAGGTACTGTAAGCAGCCTCCAGCTCACCAGGCCAAGCCCAGCTGTGTTCAGTTTAAAACACCTTTGCTTGTCAGCAAGCAACTCCCCACCTCCTCTGTAGCTATTCTGGCATCTGGGGAGCTGCAGAGAATGTGATTCTCTGATTTTTAGGAGCAAGTCAGTTCTCTTTCAACCATTACACAAAACGAGTGGGAAAAAAAAAGAAGTAATGTAACAGGTAATTATATATCTTCTCTGCTTGCAGGAACTGGTAGTCAAGAATGGCCAGAACAGCGGAATATCTCAATATACTCCTGCCCAAAATGTGAAGAAATTCTGCCCGATCTGGACACGCTGCAGATCCATGTCATGGACTGCATTAATTGAATAACGCCCTCTGATTCTTCATCTACTGGAATTCTACCTGCCAAACACAATTGGTTTTTCTTTCTGCTTGAGTAAGTTCAACTCTGCATCCAGTGAAGGAGATTTTCAACGTTTTTCCTCATTTATTCAATGGGAAAACAGAAAACCTCCTACCCTCCCCAGTACTCACTGGACTTGTTTTAACGTGCGTTAGGAAACGAATTCTTACAGGTTAACAACATGGCTGCATTAAGAAACTCCCTGTGTGTCTGCTGCAATGACATCTTGAAGGAACATTCCCCTGATGTGCTCTGCTCTTACAGCTATCCCACAGCACTGGGCTGAATGCTGTAGTAAAAAAGGAGATGAGATATGTGCCCATCAGTTCAACTACTGTAAGCCTGTAAATACTTCATCTCTCATATACTATTAATCAGGAAACTAATATATTAAACAGCTGTTTGAGAAGCTTCCAGTAAAATGGAGTGTGTCGTATTCACTGAGCATTTAAAACGAACCCACCTCTTTCTCCAGATGGCAGTTTTGTTGCTGCCCTTGTGACCATACTAATCTGATGTTATATTTTTGATGGCTTATGTAACTTCTTGCTTTAGCTGGCCGTAGATAAGGTTTAAGACAGATCACTGAGGTCTGGTATATGTAGCTCCTGGTGTACCCAAGTCACTGGGTTTTATACAACTGTTTATTTTTAAGGTGTTGTCTTGATTCTTCTTTACTGTAATAAATTTATTTGAACCTGTACAGTATTGTGTTGGAGAAAGCTGAAATGGATGTAACCTAATTTAAAGAGAGGAGTATAATGGATTTTCAAATCTCAGAATAAATCTATTGCAAGTATAAAATTATCAATGCCTGTTAATATTTTGCATGCTGAAAGGGGATTGCTAATAGCTGTGGCTGGAAAGCTTGTGTAGAAAGGACCATAGTGCATTAGTCCTGTTCTTGTCCTCACTTTTGATTTTTATCTCAACAAATAACAGTTCTTGGCATGCTGTTACATGGGGGAAGAAAATACACGGCTCTTAACAAAATATGAACGAGCATGATCAGCTTATGATACGACTACAGTTAGCAATGGTGTTAGCTACGGAAGCTGAGGTATCTCTGTTTTCTCCGTCCCTGGAGGTGTTCAAGGCCAGGTTGGACGAGGTCCTGGGCAACCTGGTCTAGTAAATGGGGAGGTTGGTAGCCCTGCCCAGCAGGGGGGTTGGAGAATCATGATCCTTGAGGTCCCTTCCAACTCAGGCCATTCTGTGATTCTGTGTGATTCTTGTATACAAGAAATGATGAAAGCAATTGTCACTTGAGCAACGAAAGGACAGTCCCTTCTCCCCAGGCACTAAGCCAGGAAAGTGAGGCTCAGTGTTGAAACACATTTCCTCACACATCTGGCACCGTGACTTATGTGTATGAAGGAGTCATGAGGTCACTCTCCATGACATGGCTTATGAGCCACGTCACCTGTCTGTAAGAAATACGAGACTGCACCCTGTGACCAACAGTGACCCATCTGTGGCCTTTGCTGCTGACATTTCAGGGAGGAATTCCACTTTCATGCACATTGAGGTCCAATTTAAGAGATGAGCTTAAAACAAAAAAATCCATACTTTTTGTCATTGCTTGTCTTCTCTCCACTGAGCCTGTGAGAAGATCCCAGCTCTGTGCTCTGACTGCTGAAAAGGCATATTCACACATCTGGAAGAGGGGCTCTGGTTTGGGGGTGGCTGCTCCAGCACAACAGGGTACATAGAAAACTCCACCAGGCCTCTGTTTCAGACAGCTGCAAGGGAAGGTAATGCAGGGTACTCTTAAACTAAAGATGTCAAGCTGTGTTATGAAGTCCACTGCTATCCATCAGCAATAGCTAACACAACTTTTCAGACAGGGGAGGAGAAATGTTTTATTTTTATTAGTGAACGTGTGACACTTCAATACATTTCTGTTACTCTGACGTTCAGACCAATGTTAAAAGGATGACACAACCCGTGAAAGAGATGCATGTGCAGTAAAAGTAATATATATAGCTTATGTCATCTTGTGATCTTGAGACAAGAGGAATGGAACAACTCTATAGGAGAAAGCCTTAGGGATGCTGGATACCACAGCTGAACGTGCAGTGTTACAGCAGATATTCTGTACTGGTACATGACAAATTCTCCTGTCAACCTCCTTCAATAAATAAGCACTTCTCCAAATTGTCCTGCGGATGATGGAGGAGAAAACACTGAGCAGATCAATAGTGGAATTAGAAATAAAAAATGCAGTGACTCGATATTTTGCTTCAGACCAGGCATTGAAAATAGTCCAGAGCTGATTAATTCAAAATAAAGATCTAAGTACTGTAAGATTTATATTTCACTCCAAGCAGATTAATATTCTTAAGATATACACACAGAAAATGTCTATAGGTGTTCCTTGGGTCAAAGAAAATATTCCTTCGCTATATTTTAGTGTGTGAAGACAAGCATTTCTCATGCCATGCCGTCAGTGAACTCTCAGCTACCAGCAGCAGGAAAAATAATCTCTTTATTGCCCTTATAATTAAAGCAAAGATTTGTTTTCATTTTTGTGGCTGTCACTATTGTTCTAATTATCTGTTGTAAACTCGGGATGCCTGCTTTCTGTTAGCTATAGCTCACGCTCCCACACAGCTTCATCCATAATTTCAGCTAATGCAAGAGCTGGCTGAAATCTATTGTGAAGAGATATTCATCGGCTTGGTTGCACCCTTCTTCATCAATTACAAGCACTCCCAGAAGATGCAATCTCTTATCGACTTTTAATTAGTACCTCACGACAGCAGGATTTATGGGCTTTTTTCCTCGAATCCAGTTTTATTACGGGAGCTTTGCAATAGTTATGGATTCTGCAATGATCAAAAACTGATGGAAATGCTACTAGGCCAAAATCAAACTAATAGAATGACAATAGAGCTGATTTAATCTGAGTAGCATTAACCTTAATGAAAACATAGAAAATCGATGTGAAAGGCCAAAGGAGGAATTACTTATGCATCTGTCAAGCCAAAATTAATCATTTTAAGAGGCTTCAGTAAGAGAAGGGATCTGAGCACAGGAATACCAACAGAAAGACATGGGCGTAAGCTGAAGTAGGTCTTCATAGACAGATAAGATCTAATACTGCAAATCACGAGGGACAAGGAACCGCAAATAATAACGCCACGATATGCTGAAACCTGCTAATGCAAGAGGGAGGATTATTTTCCAGTAGTTGTCATCAAGTACAGTCCATTTAGCACAGTGGACAAAAGCACAGTGGGTGAACATGGCCAGCAGATGCTCATTAGCACAAGTTTAAGAGTAATTTGCTTTCCCTTAGATGTAAGATAAAACGTATTTGTGCTTTTAAGTGATTGGACTCCACACGTTAATGAAATATCAGCTGTCACATACCCCTGTTTTAACAAGACACATTCCTGCTGTCACAGTCTGTCCCACAGCCAGCAGCCATGGGAGACACAATTCCCGGTCTTAAACCCAAACTGAGAAGAGGCCAGAAATAGTCCTGTGGTTGGGTGGGAGATCTGTGAGCTGGAAAGTACCGCTGGATTTGCAGACCTCAGTTTGCAGAGGCGGACAAGCCACCGTTACTCCAGAGAGATGGAAAGCAGGGTGATGTGGTGATGCTCTGTGGGGATCACACAGACCATTAGCAGACAAAACAGAAAAAACATACTCCTAACACCTCGAATTGATAAGTACTAGAACTGTTAACGGGCAAGAGGTAAGCCAGTGCACTAAATCTGCAACTTAAAAAGTACAAAACTAACTTGTGTTACCATCCACCTGCTTTTGGGAAATGCCTGGGTAGGAGAGCCGGCTATTTCCAAATGTCCCTTAGCCTGCCCAGTGATTCCCACCTACCCAAGACGTACACAAGGGGGTGGATCAGGCTGTGTCACAGGCAGTTGCTGCAGCTCTGAGGGGAGCTGCTGGCTCAGGAAACACAGGGCAGCATCACATAGCTGTCCTTACTGGGACTGCCACCCAGGGGAGCCTTCCAAACGCCCAACAGACCACTTCAACCACTAAACTGAGCTTGCAAACACCCAACAGAACCTTCCAACCACCCAACAGAGCACTTCAGCTGCCCAACTAAACATTCCTCTCTTTGCTTTGGATATTTGAGTGCACCTTCAGTATTTTCCTGCCACCTACAGCAATCTTTTCTTGACTCCTTCAGCTACCAAAGAATGTCTGTCCTTAATTCATCCTTTATAATCGGGGACTGTCATAGATGGTCACCAAATACCAGTGACACCGCCTCTTTCTCTGTATCACCTTGCAGCTTGGATTTAGTGCAAGATTCATGATATGAGCTCATCCTCCCAGGAGAAACGTGAGGTGATTCCTGTGTACAATTCATATTACAAAGGGAAATTCATAATTTAAAGGGAAAGGGACTGAAAAAGAAAGCTCCCGTATCGTCAGGAACCTCAGTTTCCACAGATCACTGTTGCCAGCCCCAGATCACAGACTCCCTGCCCACAGCCAGCCCTAAAGATGGCGCTGACGCAGCGAGCGGCGTGCCGCCGCGCATGCGTGAGAAGGGCGGAGCGGGGTTGGAGTTTTGGCGGGTGCTTGGAGCGCGCGGGAGGCGGTGAGCGGGGCTGTGAGGGGAGAGCGGCCGAGTATGGGGGGAGAGGGGAGAGGGGTTGGGATCCCTGGGATCGGGGGTACGAGTGGAGGGGATCTCTTGGGTGGGGTCGGGGAGATCGGGCTGAATCGGAGAGCGAGTCCCTGTGTGGAGGGAGGAAGGAGGGATCCCTGGATGGGGGGCTGGGATCGGCCTGTGAGGGGGCTTTATTCTCCACGTTGTGCCCTTGTGCTGCAGGGGGCTCGGTTCAAGTCAAGCTTCGTGTGTGGAAATACCTCTGTGGCTTTAAGTTCAGCGTTCTCATGGGCAGCTGTGGATGGAAAGAGTGGTGATCTACTGAGAGTGGTGGCCTCCATTTGCAGTTGATATCCATTCCAGCAGTATCCATTTGTTCTCCTGTGACAGAGTCTGTTTTGCCCTGGGGGGCTCTGGAAGGAATCCTGCTGGGATCATGGATGGTAAGGGATAAAAGCACTGCCTTACTTTCAGTAGGGAAACTTTCTGACCCAGTGCAGAGAGCTCCATTAGCCTCCTAACAAAGGAAATCACGCTGTGCTGACTGCACTCCCTTTGGCCTTGTCTGTTGCCTTCATCATCCTCATCCTCTTGTGAGGCTGCATTTGTGTTTTCCTCAGGGCCAAAAGCTGAACACATTTCTCATTGTGCTCTATGTATGCATCTCTGCTCTGTCTGTCCTGTTCCTCTCCCTGTACTTAATTTTCATTTTACTGTTTTTAGAATCATCAAATCTTTACAGTTGGAGGGGACCTTTAAAGGTCTCTAGTCCAACTCCCCTGCAATGAGCAGGGATATGCACAGCTAGATCAGGTTGCCCAGGGCCTGATCCATCCTTGCCTTGAGAGTATCGGGCGACTGGGCATCAACCACATCTCTGGGCAACCTGCTCCAGTGCCTCACCACCCTCACTGTAAAAGACAAGGAAAAAGTCCAATCTATATCAACCCTCTTCAAGTTTTTTGACCTTTTGCTTCGTGTTTCTCTGCTGCCCTGTTCGCTTCCTTGAGCAAAGTGTATCTGAGGATATGTTTTCTTGCTTGCTTTGCATCTTCCTTTTAAGCTCCTATTACCAAGAGCCATGTGGGTGTCACTCTGTCCTCCACAGGTCGCAGGGCTTTTCTTTGTAGCAGAAGCTGTCATAAGGCAGCTGCACAGGAGGAAATTCCAGTGCTAACAGTATGCCAAGTTTTCTCCTGACCAGCCAGCCTGGATCACGAGCTGAGAGTGTCTGCAACCATGCACCTATCCGACCAGGTGGCAGGAAGCTGCTTTGTCTTCCTTCAGCCAAAGCTGAAGCACTCACTGCTCAGATGTAGTTTGGCTTGTTATCAGCCCGTGATTTAACTGTCTTGAATATTTTATTCTGTAGCAGCTTTCCTCTCAAAGCACGGAAGTAACATTGAGTTTAATTTTTGCTTCAGGTGATGAAGATTTGGATCTGTTGGTTTCCCTCCTGGAAGAAAATGAGGAAGTTGAAAAGGGGAATTCTCCTGAGGAAGAAGATTCTTCAAAGGATGAGACGGGAGAACCAGATGAGTATGATGAGCTCTTTGATGCAGAAGATGATACGTCATACACTGAGGAGGTGGATGCTGACAACAGCATAATCGAGGAGCAGAAGGAAAACCTGGCTGTGCTGTTTGGAGATGTGGATGACCTGCTGGAAGAAGAGGAGGCAGAAAACACTGTCTCAGCTTCAGTTCGCAATCAGGGAGAAGAGAAAACCAATGAAGAATTACAAGGTTTCTGTTACAGCATCTTTTATCTGGCGTGTTTGTCATATAAGGCCTATTGCTTCTCAGTTTAGGGAGGTACCCAAATGGGAAATACAGAAAGTCCTTGTGAAAGCTATTGGATAGAGCATTCTAAATCCAGCTTTCAGTGCTCTTTAGCCAAACTCACCAAATCTGCTTTCCCAAAAGAAGCACAGAGGAGCCATGAAGATTTGTCTAGCTCTGGTGAACGGGATAGAGAAGGTCTCCTGTTTATTTGGGTCTTGTCTGATGAAGAGCAATGTTGCTTCAGTCCTTAGAGCTGTCATCTTTATATCTCTTACAAACAAAACTCCCCCTGCCTCCTCAGGGCTTAATGGTGGGGGGTCTGCTGTACCTACCAGCCAGTGTGGAAGCAGAGCTGGTCCCTGAGCCTTCCTGTGTTCAGGCAACATGTTTGATTGTATTGAAAGCACTTCTTTATGTTATGGAGTGCAATCATCAGCCATTTAAATGGTCTCGTGTTCCCTAGAAAAGACATACACAACGCATCAAGGAATATACCACAAACAAATCAAATATTTATATGAGTCAGCTCCAGGCTGCATGGAAAGGTGTCCCTCACTGTGAGCTATGTAGAATCAGAGCTAAATCTATACCGTGGCTTTAGTCTTTTTCCCTAATCTTCTGTGATGCAGTAATACTGCCAGGCTCCCCAGGATTTCATAAATCCCTGTTTACTGTGGCTTACTGCTGTCCTCATTATTATCCTTTTTCTTCTTTCTTTCCTAGCTGAGCTGAGGAAATTGCAAGAACAGATGAAGATGTTACAGGAGCAGCTGCAGAAGACTGCCATCGGGCAGCAATCCAGTTCAGGCCCTGAGCAGAAAGCCCCTGGTAACGAGACTAATTAAATGACTTTCTGATTTGTTAGCCTCCCTACATGCAAATTATAGGCAGATAATCTGAAGTGGGCACTGAGTAGCAAAGAGGAATGATGGTCTGTTATATTGCCACACAGATTGTTTCTTGCAGGGCAGACTAAATGAGCTGCAGTTTTGTTATCTGCATCACGGATTGATGGGGCAACTCCTGTGACTGAGGTGCTCCAGTGTTCTGCTGGAAAAGGTTCTTCCTTACTAGCAGATGTTGGTACAATCAGATGTTGCTACACCCAGAAAATACAGCTGTGTTTGTTGCTGTAGCACAGTGAGTGTAGTAATGAAACTAACGAAACTAATGAAACAGGAAAATTGAAAAGCAAGGAAACGCTTCTACTTTCTACAGCTTTCTGGCTTTGGTGATATCGAGGGTTTAAGGTCAGAAGGAGTAAGAACCATTGGGGCTTTTCCAGATGTTGCCTTTCAGATGCTGGCAATTTAGCTGAAGGGTTTCCATGTGGGACCCTGACTTGGATTTATTCGAACAATTACTTAGTTTGGAATAATGTTATTTCAGATTGGATCCTGAGGTCTCATAAATACTTTTGTTTTCTTGGCTAGGCAAATCTCTCTGTCCACCCTTAAAGGAAAGGAAAGTTCAGAAGCTGCAGGAGTCACCATGTTTCTCAGCCCAGCTGGACAATCCTTTCCCAACAGCCAAGAGAGGAAACCAGAAATCAAAAGCCTCCCCAGCAGGTACCTTTCTCAGTGTACCTTTCACTGAAGCACACATTCAGGGCAGTTTTTATATTAGCCAGTTCTGAGCTGACTGGGAGACCAATACAATACCATTAAGATAGTTTTGGACATTTTATTCCTCACTTACACTGGACTTGCGTGTCCGATCAAGTGTAAGTGAATGTTATTTTCAGTTGTAGGTTTTCTTTCTTTATCAGTATTTTCTTTCTTTTCTTTTCCCTGCTGAAGAGACCAAGACTCCTCCACCACGACAAGTCCTCAGTCTGGCATTCCAGCCTCTCAAGTCTGCCCCAGGGAACACACCCAATAAGGTGCCCAGAGAGAAGACTCCTCACGTGCCTACATGCTCCAGTACAACACTGCAACCCGTGTCTGTGGAAACCTTCTCAGGACTGAGATTAAGGTCAGCAGCCCAGCACTGACCTCTGCCTGGGGAGGCCATGCTCAAGGGGTGGGACTAAATGCACCATGTCCTGTGATGTGTTAATTGCACAAGTTGTGAGTGGAGGCCTGGGGGTAACACAAAGCCACAGCATTGCCTGGTTGCTCCTTAAATTTGATTTTTATTTTTACTCTTTTCTAATGAAAGTCTGTCATTTTATTATCGCTGCCTTCCCTGGCATATCCTCAACAATGGACACAGACAAGGTCTGATGGGGCCCCAGCTGAGCAGATTTTGTTTCACACCCAGAAGCCTCGGGAGTATTCAGAATTCCCATACACACCATGGCCACGAGAGGTCTCTGAACACTTACTGTGCCCTCCTCACCAGAAACCATGCTGGATTTCTAGCATATTTCCAGAGAGTTGTGATACTCAGTCCTTCTTGAAGTGAGAAGAATCACTGAAGGCTCGGGGCTAAGTTGCAGTGCAGCTATTTGGACAAAGAACAGCATGCTTGATTTGTAGCTCTCCAATATTTGTATGGCATCTGGAATGGAGGGGTTTTGTTTCTAGTGAAGTCAGGGTGAAATAAGGCATAGAGGCATTTTGCAGTGAGACACGTTCTCCCCAGGGGAATGCTGCGTGGTTTTGACTGCTTATTTATGTGAATAAATGTGTTCTCTTTTATGTGCTGTATTTGATGCAGAAAACCCCGGGTTTCATCAGCTGAGATGGACAGAAAAATGGCCAACAGGAAGCTGATCCGGCTGTCCCAACTGAAGCACAAACTTGCTACTGAAAATCTAGAGGAAACAGACTGGGTAACGTTTGGAGTCATAGTAAAGAAGGTCACTCCTCAGAGCACAAATAATGTAAGTAACTTTGCTGTATTCCCTCTGGATCCTATCCTGAGAAACTCACTCGATTTAAGCAGCTACCTCCTTGTAGTAAATGAAAAGCTGCTGTATTAGGGATCTTGGCTCATCTGGTTTCATGCAGTTATGCTGCTTTTAGTCCTCAGGGTAAGTCCTTCTCTGGAGCAACTGTGCTGGGCACTGGCGTGTGCACACATTGCGTAACTGTTCAACCACTGTAACATGTGAAATGCTAGTGCAAGGAAATGAGTGACTGCCAGCCTTTCTAGGTAGCTCTCTTGCTTTAAATGTGCCAACAGACTGTGCTTCCATAATTCTCCTAGAGATCATTCTGTCCTATATGGAGCACATGTCCTATAGAACTTCACTGATGAAACAGTACCGAATGTGCCTTGGTTTTGGTTGAGTGGCGCCAAGACCTCTATTCAGCAAGTAGGATTGCTGCCCAGCTCCCATATCAGGAAGATAGGTGACAGTGTTTTTGTATTGCTTTGGCCTCTAAGAATCTTAGAACTGGCTGTGTGGCATGGCTGGACGTATGGTAGCTAGATTTTACTGAGCTTACTAATAATAAGTCTTAAAACACAACAATAAGAGGGGGGTGCAGTTGTTGTCCTCTTGCTGAGCTAAAAGCAAAGTCTGAATGTCTGTTCCAGGGAAGAACCTTCAGCATCTGGAGGCTGAACGACCTGCGTGACCTCAGTCAGTGTGTCTCACTCTTCTTGTTTGGTGATGTCCACAAAGAACTCTGGAAGACAGACCAAGGCACGGTCATTGGGCTGCTCAATGCTAATCCTATGAAACCTAAGGAAGGCTCAGATGAGGTGAGAGGATTTTTCACTTGCCCATCAGCCCATAGCTGAACATCTTTATATCTACCTGAGATGTAGTTTTGTAACACATTAGGAGTGATGCCCCGTCCCTGGAGGTGTTCAAGGCCAGATTGGATGAGGCCCTGGGCAGCCTGGTCTAGTAAATGGGGTGGTTGGTGGCCCTGCCCGGCAGGGGGGTTGGACATTCATGATCCTCGAGGTCTCTTCCAACCCAGGCCATTCTGTGATTCTGTGATTGAAATTACAGCAGTCTGCCTAATAAGTCTGAATTGCATTCAGATACTTGCATGGTGTTTATTTGTTCTCAGCCTTCTGGACATCTGACTTCAAGGAGCCCTATTAAGCATCTTAAAACCAGAGTTTACTCTCGCATTTAACCTGCTCTGGGTAGGTCACTCAGCTCTTCTGCAGATGCAGGAGTTGTATTTTCATGGCAGGTTATTATTCAGCTGCTTTCAGCCACAGCGTCTCTCTCTCAACGAGCTGAAAAATTAGGGGGTGCTCATTTCTCTCCTCAAGAGACGTGATTGGAAAATGTTTCCTCATTCCAAAATTATGATTAAGAAGAAGCAGTGTTTGATTTATAAAACAAATGATGTGGTATGTATAGCGAGTTGATACATAACGCTTAATTTGTTTAATCAATTACTTATAAATGCGGAACGTGGCAAATTAATTTTCTCCATGTATCAAAACAGTTAAGGTAGCTTCATTTTGTTAATAAGTTAAATGCTTTTTTAATATCTTTTTAATTGCACTGGAATGGAAACCGTTTTTACTGGCTTCTGTCAGGGGTAATTTCAATTGAGTATTTTGCATTTTAAATTCTCCAAATGGAAAAATTAAGAATCTCATTAATTGTCGATTAAACTATGTAATTGCTTAAATTAACATGGATAAGCAGTAGAAGTCCTGCTGGTGAGCAGGAAGGCATCCAGAGGTAATGTAAAGGCAATACCCAATGGCTCTTCTTAGCTGAAGTGTACGCATTTAGGACTACGGTAAAACTGACTTCAACATGATTTCTTGCCTACAAATACGAGCCCCACTATCTGTGGTGGGAAGGTGGTGCTTATGTTGTACCACAGGAGTGAGCTTTGGTTGTACCTCAGCATGTGGAAGGACAAAGAATTCCATCTCTTCACCCTCTGTGAGGATGCTTTGTTGAAACGCGGTTGCTGTGATGACTTCAGAACTGAGCAGTTGAACACAGACGGTCCTTGATTACAACATCTAGAGAGAAGCATATCCAGCCCTCCTCAAGGCATGTTCTGATATCTCTCTAGGTGTGTTTGTCTGTTGATCACCCACAGAAGATCCTGCTCATGGGTGAAGCTCTGGATATGGGCACCTGCAAAGCCAGGAAGAAGAACGGGGAACCCTGTGCACAGATTGTGAACCTGGTTTGTACTTGAGTAGTTACAGTATCCTGTAAGGTGTTGGTAAAAGTGTAGCTGCTGCTTTTGTGCTGCTGCTGGAACCCTTTTATTTACTCCTTTCTGTATCTCGACTTGTAACTAATTAAGGCGTGTGGAAGAGCTGAGGAATGTAAAGCAGAGGAGCTGTTTCTGTGACAGGCCTGTAGCAGCAGCTCTGCAGTTCCATAAATGCAAA
Organism: Bambusicola thoracicus; assembly: GCA_002909625.1. Taxonomy (NCBI): domain Eukaryota; kingdom Metazoa; phylum Chordata; class Aves; order Galliformes; family Phasianidae; genus Bambusicola; species Bambusicola thoracicus. Next base: position 10,333 of record PPHD01004163.1, on the reverse strand, counting down.
GCTAGCGCTACAGTGACAAGTGATGGGCTGGACTCATTTCACTGCCTCCATGCCCTTCCGTTATCCTTTGTGCCAGGGCAACCTTCCATGCACTGCACTGAGGAGCTCAGCCAAGGTGAAATGATAGGGTGTTTTACTTGGGAATGGGTTTTGGAGGTGATCTTAACCAGACCGGTTCCCTTGGCCATCATGCCCATAAACCAACAGAATAATTGTGCCTGCACAACCACTAGAGAGAAGAGGGGAAAAGGTGGTGGGATTCTTCTTATGGAGACTGTACAGACTTGTATTAGTTTAAAGGACTCAAAGACTTTGTCACTTCATGGCTATGGTGTCATTAAGATACCTGCAAGGAACCTAGTGAATCAGAAGGGTTATTGTTGGTGGGGAAGCACTTAGAACCAGGAGAGGAAAAGGAGAAGGGATGGAGAACTCAGAAGGAACTAAAAGCATTTGGAATGGCAATAGGACAGAAGGTGACATGTGGGTTACTCGAGGGGAATGAAGTAAATTCTATCTACCAGTGTCCTACAACCAGACTTCTTCATTCTCTTTTCAGAACGACTGTGAGTACTGTCAGTATCACATCCAATCCCAGTACAAGAAGCTCAGCTCAAAGAGGGCAGATCTGCAGTCTACCTTCTCTGGTGGCCGCATTCCCAAAAAACTCGGTAGGAAAAATCCCAGTTTGAAGGAGAGGCTGTGTCAGGATGGATTTCACTACGGAGGAGTCTCTTCAACAGCATATGCAGCTTCAGTGTAAGATAAACCATGTATTTCCCTTGAGCTAAAGTACAGTTCCCAGCTTTTCAACTGAATTTCCTTCCCATATACAAGTCTGAAGCTCTCTCTATAAGGGCATCTATTTAGTTAGAATTCCCCTTGACTTAACTGCATCCATCAAACAGGAATAGATGTCCCACGCGTGGTGTAACCCTTCTGGCCTCACAGAATAACAGAGCTGCTATTTGATAGGAAGATTTCATCAGTCAGTGATACAGTGTGAAAAGATGTGTTTTTACCTCCATGTTATTACTGCATTGTGAAGTCAGTGGGTATTGTTTCAGCAGGTAAAATGACCTTCGAGACTCCAAGATGAGTACTTCTCAGTGCCTTTCCCTTACTGCACTTTGTCATGGCTCATTACCTTTTAATCCCAGACTCAGTGTATTCTGTATTTCCTCCTTCTCCTCCCTTTCTGGACTGAAATGATACAGTATCACAGCATGTTAACGAAAAGGCAATGTTACACAGTATCTTGTGTATTATTAAATGGCTATGGTCAGTATGCATCTCATGCTAGAGCAGAGGGGTCAGACCCTTCATCCAAATCCCCCTGAAGACAGCTGTGGAAAGATTTGAGTCACAGCTGGATCACGTGCTGTGCTTGCACACCACTTTGATTCCCTGACTGCTGCCATCTGATAACTGCTGTGACCTCTCAGTAATGAAGCAATTCCAGCCTCCTCTCCATCCCTGGAGCTGACTGTGAGTGAGGCTTAGCAATGACATATGCACATATAGAGAATACTAAACATAAGGGATGTGTATCCCAACCCAGTGAGACAGATCCTAAACACTGTGCTGGCATTTGGATTTAGATTAATGTTCCCGAAGAGAAAGGTGCCAGGAGAGAAACACCAATTTGGATTAAAGACCAACTGGAGTTTTAGCACTGGGATAGCATTCAAGCTTCTGAACTTGGAAAAACTCTGTTCTGGTTTTGTTTCCTCTTTCTAGGGCAGCTGCTGCAGCACCAAAAAGGAAGGTTCAGACCACTCTGTCCAATATGGTCGTGAGAGGAGCTGATGCAATTGTCCAGGAAACCAGGCAGAAAATTGGTACCTACTTCCCATATAGTCTCTTCACCCTCCAGATATTTTCAGCTTGACGTGTAGCTGTGTCCCAGGACCCTGTTACCCAGTGAAAGAATTAGGCAATGATTGCTACAGACCTTTGCAGGCTCTCTCAGTTGATCTAAACTCCTTTCTTCCTGAGATCACAGCTGCAAGGCAAACGTAACTAAGCAACTGTGTAGCTCTGCTCACCTTTTTGCAGTGGTGCCCCTGAATTAAGTCTCCTGTTCTGTCTTTGGACAATGACAGAAGATCTTTGCAGGATTAATGAGAATTGGAAGTTCTGAGAACTTTGAACCGGAGAATTTATTTTAATTGATTAAAATAGATGACTTCTGTCAGTCTTGGAAACTTCCAAGGAATACTAAGTATAAATCAGAGACAGGTCTGCAATGCAGGGGGCCTGCTGAGTACCCGGCCTGTTTCTTCAGCTTTTCTTTTGTCATCTTCAAAGCATGTTCCTTCCATAGCCTTTGGAAATTCATTGATCTTCTCTGCCTCCATTTCTTTTCTGAAAAGCACTTAATATTGCACCTTCTTCACGCTCAATGGAGAGCAGATGATAGGTTATTCAAAGCAGGCACTCCAGATGTTGCTTAGATGTCTTATCCACGTTTCAGTTCTTTCAGTTGCCACCATTTCAGACTGCAGTCTATGTGTACTGTCTCTAGCCTTTAGCTGCTCTTAAGTCTCCAGGGAAGAGATGTGATGGATGAGGGCCTTTCAGGCAAAAGCTGCCCACAAATGGGAGTGGTAGAACACTACAGGCAAACAAGGCCAGTGGAGGACTGAGTGACTGATGGAGCTGCTGAAGGGGTAGGAATGCCTGTGGTGTGCAGTGCTGGAACAACCAAATGTAATATAGAAGTTAGCCCTGCTTTGCAGTGGAGTGCTTGATCAGGTGACCTACAAGAGTTATTTCCAACCTAGACTACTTTACATCTTTAAAGCCAGGTGTGCTTCCCTTCCTGGCTCCAATTACCTTGGATGTACGCCTCTTCCTCCCCAGGTGCAGCAAAGAGACCTATGCCATGTTCTGAGGAATTCAAAGAACTGCTGGCACAGCCAACCTTTGGAGCACGAAACCTCTGCAAGCATTGGACCAAAGCAGGTGTGTCCTTGTGCCTGCAAGCACAGCTCTTTCTTAGCAAATGGTGCTGGTGTTTTACACTGTTTTGTTTTTACAGACGCTGGAAAGAAGCAAGAGAGCGGTTTCCAGTCTATCTCTGCATCAGCATTGCTCAAGCAACAGAAACAGAAATTGCTGGAGGCCAGGAAAAAGCGATCTGAAGAGATTCAGAGACGGTAAGACAGACTGACTTCCACAGAAAGAGGTCCATTATTGTGGCCCAGTACAGCTGTGGAGGAAATTTGCTTTTTTTTAATTAAAAAAACCTACTTCTTCAGTGTGGAATCAAATACTCCAGTGTGCTGCCTAGCAACAGAAAGGCATGGTGGAAAGAGTAGGAAGCTGGGGTCAGGACTCCAAGTTCTGTTCATTGCTGGCCTACAAGGGTCTTCTGCGTGCAAGAAGAGGTTGATGTAGCCTAGTAATCTTCCAAGGCTGAACAGAAGCAAAGCCAAAACCTCAAGGATCCAAAACAGAGCCTGAAGTGCAGTCACCATGATGCTTCCCCCAAATACTCTCCCGGTCTACAACAGTGTGTTTCGGGGATTTGCCAAGCTAAAGGTGGTGTCTATTAGAATATTCCTGAAGAGATCTTTTTTCCCCACAAACCTGCCCAACCTCTACCATGACTTAAGTAAACTCAAGTATTTATGTGACTCGTGACAAAGAACCCTACTGCTTTCAACTACCTATTACACAAAAAGCCCATTTCTTTGAAGTGCTTTCAGCCCTTATCTGTCAGCTTCATTTGAAGCCTCTCCGCTTTTGTTTTGGAAAGCAATTGGCTGTTCACCTTTTCTAGTGACTTCTTCATTTCGGTGACCCAGTGAATCCTTTACCAGTTTAGTTTTGCTCTCCTGAATGTCTGAATCACGAAATGGTTTCTCTAGCAACAAAAGGCAAAAAACAAAAATCACCATCTGCATCCCTCTGTTCCTATCTGTTTCTCAGACCTTTCTGTCTCTGACTCACATCCCTATTTCAGTGGGTTATTTTGTCTTAAAAGGTTTCTCCAGAACACAAGCAAAGCTGGAAGCCCCGCTCTCCCATCCACCTCCAGACAGCCTTCACTTCTGTCCCCAAAACCCGGGGCAGAATTCCCCAAAGCTGCAAAAATGGCAGTTCCTCAAAGGCCCAGGCTGGGCACAGGCTTCTCAGAAGGAGAAGATATCCTTTTCTTTGATGGATCTCCACCTCCAACACCAAAGCTGGACAGCTTGGCAGAAGCCAAAAAGGTAACGGCTCTTTGAATGAGTGGGTTTTGACTGTGAAGAAGGGGAAGTTAAGGGAAATCGGGTTTGTGGAATGCAGAAGCCTTCTATCTTAAATCACTAGATGATATTAAAGGTCCCTTCCAACCCAAACCATTATGAGATCTTTATACACAGGCTAGCTTGTTGCTCTCTCACAGCATGTCTATCAGGAAGGAGTCTAACATTTTGCAAGTGTTTAAAGGAGTAGTTATATGTGATTTCCTATTAACTTCCTCTGGAATACCTGCTGATTTGTGAAGCAGTTAAAGCACAACTGCAGAGATATACCGATAACACCCCTGCAAGAGTCACTTTATAGATTGGGAAGTGACTGGAAGCCGTGTGATGTGTTGAATTAGATGTACAGCAGAGAGAGGGGCTTTATCAGGCCTCTCTCTGTCCCGTTGTGTGCTCAGACCAGTGGATCTTGTTTCCTCCATCGGACAGACTTCTGCTACTCCTGGAAGAAGGGAAGCGGGAGCCAGGCTGGTCACCAACACACTCACTGCTTTTGCCTGTCTTCCAGCTGGCTGCAATACGCCGACTACGAGCAAAAGGCCACATTCTTGCTAAAACCGATCCAAACAGCGTCAAGAGGAAAAGAGCCGACCTCGATGATGTCCTAGAAATTGTTGAAAGAGTTGAGAAAAACGTCGCTCAATCACAGAAAGCAGAAGCAGAGAATGGTCAGTAACGTTGGTTTGTAGAACCGAAAAAGTAACTCTTACGTTCTGCTGGACAGAGCGCTATTAACTGGGTCATGGTCTTGCTGTTCCAAAACAAGGCTGTTAGGGCTGTTTAGAACTTTAGGGGTTGTTTTGCACTGGTCTTGACTCAAAGGCTGAATGATCTCTAACTCTGTTGGAGAGAGTGTGAGATGTCATCTCTGATGGATAGCTCCTTGTCTCTCTTCCTTTTCTTGCTGTACTTTTGCACCAGCAAAGCATGGCTAACTCAATCAAGGGAAATCAAGAAATGATCCCACCTGGGAAAGTAGCTGACTTTAAATGGGATTTGAGTTTCCCTGATGGTGATACACTGTGGGAACTTGAATGCATTCCTCCATTTCTTACAGAACTTCTCCATCAGTAAGGGAGACAACAATACTTGCTCCCCTGGGAGCGGTATGAAACTTTCTGATACGGTGCCTCAAGAGAAGGTACAACGTTATGTTTATTTTCTGAAGCCAGCTTTGAACTCAGCTTCACGTCCTCCTGAACTGCTAAGGCTGCTGCTTGACCTGACCATCTGCCTTCCAAAAGCTCCAGTGATCGTGCTTAGAAATCACAACCTTTTTCTGAACTTAGGACTGAACTCATTTGTTTTTCTTAGATGCGGATGAACGGGAGCCTGCCCAGAAGAAGAGACGTGAGCAGGTGGCCTATCTGGAGTCGGAAGAGTTCCAGAAAATCCTGAATGCCAAATCCATGCACACGAGTGTCCTGAAAGAGGTATGGCCTCAACCCAGCCACGACTAATAGCTTAGAACAAGGTTGCTGTTAGGACTGTTGATGATGACTTGAGCAAGAAGCAGGCACCCAAGTGTGTCATAAGCACTAAGTCAGCATGATGAACAGCATCAGGGATCCCCGAGCACGTTCCTAGGAATACTGCATCTCCAGTGGACGTGGCTCTTGAGCATGCTGTGTCACCATGAATTCCTAGATGTTTTAAGGTCTGCTGAGGTGTAATATTTTGGCTAAGAACCAATCCTATTCATTACATCTGCCTACCTGAGCTCTACCTGCACTGTCATAGGTGTGCGCTCATTTCACTTGTGCCTGCTGTTGCTAAGCCTCCCACTCAGGTATCTCAGAGGCAGCTGGTTTCAGAGGTGCTGGAGCACAGCATGTGCCCTACATGCATTTCTTGAAGCAAGAAATATTTGCTGTTTCTCTGGCTGTCAGACCACATTTTACTGCACACAGGCCCAGTAATCCGCTTAAAGGCCACGTGTGGAGTGGCTTCTTGCATCTTTTTCTCCCCGTGCCCCTTTTCCTGTGCCCCTGCAGGCTGAGGCTGAGCTACAAGAACAGTACTTTCAGCCACTGGTGAAAAAAGAAGAAATGGAAGAGAAGATGAGGAGCATTAAAGAAGTGAAATGTCGGGTGGTGACATGCAAAACGGTGAGTGAGGTGGAGTCAGGATGACAGCAGGCAATTAGGACACAGATGGCACAGAATGATACCGGGCCGTCCTGCAGACCCCCATCAGTCACTCACTGGGCCATAGTTCAGTGCGGGTATCAAATGGAGACTGCTTAATTCCTTGTGGCTGTTGCTGAGAGCAGCTCGTGCACTGAGTGACTTTGAGATATGAAGACGCTGTCAAGGCAGGCTGTAGTGTTATGCTCAACATCTCTGTTTATTACAGTGGGCTCCCTGGATGTTGGTGTTCTGGCATTTATTTCTCAGCTTCGTCCCTGAAGTACTTTGTACCAGGACCCTCAGCTCCCCATGTTCCATGTTAAATGAAGCCTCATGCCTTGAAAAACATAACACTGGGATTCCTCTGTCTGCATTTCCTGGAACTTCACTATCAATAAAAGGAACAGAGTTTAAAATACCCCAAATGTGCTGAGGGAAAAGGAGGAATTCTGTTCCATTTCTGGATTTGCAGCTTCTGCTATACTTTCCCTCCCACTGCCTTTCCTACTTCTTTAGGGCAGCACAGAGGGTGACTGTGCCTCGCAGGGTGCCAAGAGTGGGGCCACAGGGCGGTGGCAAAGCAGGCAGGATGGTGATAGAAGGAGCAGTGGCAAAGCCTGGGGTGGTGCGTTGCTCACACTGGTGGGTGCCTCCGGATGGGAGAAATCACCCAAGTACTTTGCTCTGGATGAGCAGCTGTCCTCAGCTCCCAGCCTGGGCCTTACATGCTGGTGAAGCACTCACAGCTCTTTCTCCTCCCTGACAGTGTAATTACACCTACTTCAAGCCTCTGGAGACCTGTGTGCAGGATAACCACGACTACCACTGGCACGATGGCATCAAGCGGTTTTTCAAATGTCCTTGTGGGAGCCGAACTATTGCCCTTGACAGGCTCCCAAAAAAGCCCTGCAGGTAAGAAGTGAGCCTTGTGAAACAGCGCTTTGGGCATGGGAGTCGTATAATCACGTCCTAAAACTGTAGTGTTAGACCCTCCTGTTAAGTGGTGTGCTAGAAGTGTGGGGTCGTTTAGGACCCCCTGATACTGTGCAGCACACAGCGGTCTTCATCTGCCACCTTCATCTTTCAGTACCTGCGGCCTCTTCAAGTGGGAGCGAGACGGGATGCTGAAGGTAAGTGTGAAGCAGCAGCTGCTGAGCACCCCAGTGCTCTTCTCCTGGTGCTTCTGTCCCACACTTTGCTTCAGTGCCCCTACAAGCTGCCAGCAAAGCCAAGCAGCTCTGCACCTTCCCAGTCACCTGCAGGCTGTGTTTTAGCGGAGTTCCTCCTTTCACCTTCTGTCCTTGAAGCTTTGTTTGAATTAGCCATGGAGGATTGCCTTTCTCCGTATCTGTAAGCAGTCAGAATGTGACTATTTCTGGAGTGTCTGACAACATTTAATGGGATAAATTAGACCCAACTCTGTCATAAAACTGGGGAACGTCATGACATGTCTTAACTTTTCTCTGTGATTTGTATTTCTAGGAGAAAAAAGGGCCGAAGATCGGTGGAGAAACACTTCTACCACGAGGGGAAGAACAACCAAAATTCCTCAACAGCCTTAAGTAACCTGAAGTCGGTATTTTCCCAACATAGGGATGAATTTTTATGTCTAACCCACCCATTTCTTTATTGGAATGCCAGGAGGATTCTGGCTTTAGGGATGAATGAGCAGAGAAATCAATTCCTTGTGAGAAGGACGTCCACAACGTCTTTGCCAAACCACTGCATGGATATCCAGCTTTGATCTTAAAAGTGACTGAATAAGGCTGCATGTGAAATACACATTCATGTCTGCTCTTTCTTAGTAACAACTTGTTTACAAGACTTAGCCTAGAAAAGAGAATGGTAGTGTGGAATCTGTACTGAGAAAACCCTTGGAATCCCCGACAGCTGTACCAGAGTTTTAAGGGAAGAAATCATGAACGGGGAGGACTACAGACCTTATAAGCACTTGTGAAGTTAAGGGTGCGGTGTGTAATGCCAACCTCATGCTTTTTTCAGCTGCTGGCAGAAAAAGGGTTAAGAGGTTTCTACCCCTACGATAGGCCTCATCGGCCCCAGAATTACTCCCTTTGACTGCTCAAGTGGTTCCTGGGTCCTCATCTTGACTTATGACTTCAAAATGCATCTATGCCTTTAGCACTGCGAGCCCACTGTAGCCTGGCCAGAGCTCCATGCTGGATTCCCAGTGCCATCTGCACTACGTTAGTACAGCTCCACCTCCCATTGTGAAAAGGGCATTTTAATTCATCTGGCATTGCTTTGAGAACGCTTTTAAAGAGCGGATTACATTTCAGAGCTTTTACCCTTCTTCTGTCTCTTCAAATCCTTCCCTGTTATTACCATGCAGACCTCCGATGCTGGCACAGCCGCCAGGGGGGCAGGACCTGCCTCAGTTGAAACGAGCAGGGTTCCCCTGGGTGGCTCAGCAGGAGGGCTGTCCTCACACAGGCATGTTCTATGACAGCACACTGCTGGAGGGGTGCCACCTGAATTCAGCCCAATTCTTCTGTTGCCTCTGACTGTGCTCAGTAGGTGTTTTTAGGTACCTGAAATCACCAGCTCTGTGTTCTGGTGAAACAGCCACAACCTCCTGTCCCAGAGGCCCCATCAATACCTCTCTTATTTGCTTGCACAAGGGCTGTGAGTGACTCTGTTTTAGGCATCTGTGCCGGTTTACCTCCATACTCTGCAGCCCTCATCTCCAAGTGGTGCTTTTGCTGGGCAGATCTGCTCAGCGTATTACATTAATTTCAGTTTTGATACCATTTGCTGGGGGGGGCAGAGGGGTGTCACCCATTGGTGACTGCAAATACGGCACTGTGACACTGCTTGGAAATGTCTCCTCTCGACTCATTCAGAATAAACACTGTGCAATAGAGCGCTCCCTGGGTTTGTATGATTGTCAGAGGTGAGGGAGATACCTCCTTCAGAGGGAAGGACTGCAAGCAATGGTACCCATTGATCCCTGTATGCAAAAGCAGGGCGAGGGTACCAAAACCAATTGGTTTGCATAAACCCAGCAGTAAATGAGGGAGTGGTGGGGGCTTCATTTTACCCATTTGATGAGTTGCAGTCTATTTTTAGAGCTACTTATGCCACACAGCTGGATAGCTGAGCCCAGCAGAAGCAGGCAGGAGGAGAGCTACCCTGTGAGCTCACAAACCCCTCCCACAGCCCCTAAACTGGTAAGCAAAACCCAACTGCAAGTGTAATGCATCGTCAGAGCCACTTACAGAAAGATCTGCAGAGAGAGCTGATAAATCAGCCCCTGTGGCAGTCAAGAGATGCTCACCTGTCTGCAGGACTGTTCCAGATACAGTGTGCCCTGTGAGCATAGCAGAAGAGCAGCACGAGCCCCCACTGTACTCGTAATGGCCTCCTATGAACTGCCCATTGGGGTTGCTGCAAGGTCAGGGCGCCGTGCATTAACTCAATAAGTCTGCCTAGCAAGCCTTAACAAACACAATATTGCATAGGATCTTACAGTAATAATTTCACCTAATTGCAAATGCCATTATGTTGTTAAGGTTATTAATAATGTTGCATTAACACAGTATCAACAGAAAAACAGATCAAGAGAGATATTAGAGGGAAAAAACCCACGAGCTGAAGCACATCTCCTGTCATCATTTTTCTTTGTAGGTCAGGTTTCCTTTGAAGCGCAGCAGCTGTTCAGCCTCAGTGCAATTATTTTGTATTAGCATAAAGAGGTTCTGCAGGGCGCTGTTTGGTTAGGTTACTTACACAGGGCAGAAAGCCCATCAGCCTGCTCAGAGGCTGATGCTGAGGCACATCCTGAGCCTGAGCCTTCCATCTTGGCCCTGGGAGGCCACTTCAAAGATTCTTTCTCCTTGCACAGCCGCTGCTCGCACCTCCCACAGGCAACTGGTTTTGTAAACCAGCCCTTCATTAAGCAGAGCTTAATGGGGTTCGCTGTATAAGCCA
>PPHD01004162.1:877-29283 GCA_002909625.1 Bambusicola thoracicus | reverse complement strand
TTACACTGGGTGAAGCAAAAACACAGCATGGGAAGCAGCCAAGACAAATCTTTATATTCTGTTTATATGCTTGGTTGGGAGCAAACGTTATGCTCCCTTTGTATGAAAACCTATTTTCCATCTCCAGTACAGAGTGCAATTCTAAATTTTGCTCTGTTGTTGAAGATGTAATGAGCTTGAAATGTTTAGCTTTATCTGGGGAAAAAGCAGAGATGTTCAATGTGAGAATGCAGTGAAAAAAATAGCAGTTTCTTACTATTATTGTGTGCATCTCTGTCCAAGCGATAAATTATATATGTACAGCATGAAAAGAATGGAAACTACTAATTACCACATCAATATGCAAATAATCTCATTTCAGTTCAAATAACTGAAAAGTTAAACTTTGCAATTAACAACACTACTATGACTGTGAGGTCACAAATAGATTATTGTTATTAATGAGTACCTTTGAATATGAACTTCTCCTTGCAGGCTATGTGAGTTTTAACTTTTGGGCACATGTCTTAATTACGGAAACCTCTGAAAGTGGAATTACAAATGCTAAAAATAAGTTTTTATCTTCTACTTTACATCAACATGAAAGGAAAAAAAAATTTAAAAAAATGGGCATAGAGCTTTCAACACAAAGCTTTTTTTCTATCATTTTTTAATTGAAATTAGTTTTGAAAGTCTTGAGTTTGTGTGATGCACGCTTGAATCTTGATTCTACTAACGCAGAATCCTTGGGATTTTCATAAAAATTTTAACTTTTTCCTTGCTATTTCCCATAAAACAATTCAATCAAAAGGTGACTGGTAAATCAAAATTAACTGATCAATGAGACTTGATAGCTCTATCTTTTCATTTGAAATATGTGACAGAAAAAGTCAAAAATATATATTGTGGTAGAAGATGTTGGATATGAAAAACTGTTTAATCTTGCATCAGTATTTTGGTGAAATTTTAACAATAGTTACAGGAGTTTGATATCTTACAATGAGGATTTTCAAATTCCTAGAAAATTCACACTTAACCAGTTCAGGAAGAATCCCTTGCTAACTGTAATTAATGTTGTTTTTCAATACCTTATGGAACAGCCAGTATTTTAAAAGTACTAATAAGGTTATCAGACTAATTATGTCTGTCAGCTTATCATTGAGCCTGAAGAGAAGAATGGACAAACTGGTAAAAGCCTTTATTACATACAGATTTAAAGGAAAACAATATAATTAATGTCAACTGGCATGAGTTTATGGAAAACAGATCTTGTCAGAGAAGCCTTATACCTTCTTACACATTTTACTACTGAAGAAAACAAAACATCTATGGAGAAAAGGAAAAAAACAGCTGTGGGCACAGACCCATGGGTGATTTCTGGGAAAGTGATTCCTACTTGAACATGGGATCTCTCTGAAGTATGGAGGCCAAAGGAACAAATACTAAAATATTAGGGCTGCATGGAATGTCAAAGACCTGTATGTTTTGTCTCCTTACCTGTGTCCTGCCGGTCTCCCTACAGGATCAACTCCTGCAAAGGTTTTTAAATAAAGGGGATCCACAGAGTGGAACCCACAGCACTCATGAACGTTACTAATAGAATGAAAAAATGTCACAAAAAAGCCGTGAGAACAGTGGCCAGACTGGATACATGTTTTAGTCATCCACTGTGCCTGGATGCTGAGCAAAGTTTAAAGTATGTTTTGATAACATCTTATAAGTGCCTACAGAAGAATTAGGCATTTGATAGTGAAGAGTAGGTGCCAAAATAAAGTGATAATAATAACCATAATAACAAACAACAATAATAACAATAACAATCATAATACATTAAAAGAAGAGCTCAAGTTTATGAATTAGCTCCCCAGATTTTTGGATATACCAGTCAGCTGGGAGACATAAAAACTTGTTTAAGAATTAATTTCAAAAATGGAATTTCATTAAGAGACAGCAGTCTGGAAGCAGGATGCAAATAACTTACACCTTCAAGTGTCTACCAGGCAGGCATGGAATATACATTTCGTGCCTGTCATCAAGCTCAGGGAAACTACCTTAATTACTCCACTGACAGTCTAGGAAGTGGAGGCTTCTGAATTTATGTTCTCTAAATTGTATAAAACACAGGTTTCTGCAGCAGGAGGAATGAAGTTCTATTTTGGGTGACTGTTTGCACCAAGTGAAAAAGAAAAGGAAAGTAGAGATTTAATCATAGCAATTTATTCAAGCAACATGGAAGAGCAAAGTGCCTAGCTCTCAGATGCAATCATCAGTGAATAGATATTTGAAAGCACAAATAGCACTAGGCTCTTAAACCCCTTGGCTTGCAGGGGGAGTCTGAGTAATGATGCTTGACTTGACCCTTTGGAGTTTTGCACTCCGAGTAACACCTCTGCAAATCCCAAATTTGCTAGAAGGTCACAGAAGTATCTGTATTTCTGACTTCAATTGCTCTGTGCTCTTTCTACTCCTGGGCTCTTTAGAGCACTAAATGCCTCTCTGGAGGCTTGAGCTATACTAACATATATATCATATAGGAATGCTGCTCCAAAACAAATGCCTCCTATTTTGTTGTGTTAGCCCACAATGTCAGAGGAGGATGAAACTTCCTGCCTATATTCCCTTACATTTTTGTTGCCATTTGACAGATGGCAGCAGAAGGGTTAGCCAGTCTGACAAAATAATGTTTGACATGCAAGTGCTTATGGAATCATAGAATGGTTTGGGCTGGAAGGGACCTTTATGAAGCAAGGGTGTGGAACTGAATTCCTCCATGTAGAAAATTTTTCACACGTTGATATTGATCAAAGATTGCTGAAAATTTCTGGAGAGCAAACTGAATGTGAACACAGTGAGGCGCTGGGTGAGGCACTTCAGCAGTGGTAACAGCTACGTACAAGACAAGTCAAGTTCCATATGGCCGTGCACAGCTGTCATACCACAAAATGAAGAGCATCTCAGTCAGCTCATATGCATGAATCATCAGATTATGATCAGGAAACTGTGTACAGAACTGAATATCAGATTCAATAGTTTGGAAACAATGGTGGCAACACTGGAATATCACAAAGTTTGTGCCAGGTGGCTTTCATGAATGCTCACATAGTAACAGAGGGAGCACCATATGCAAGATTGTCAGGACCTACTGAACCAAGATGAGACTGAAGGGGACAGTCTCCTGAATGGCAGCATTATTGATGATAAGTGGTGTCACCACTACAAGCCAAAACAGCAGTTTATGGAGTGATAACATGGGGATTCCCTGTCAAATAAAATGTTCAAGATGCAGTCTTTAAGATAGGAAAGGAGTGATCCTTCCAGATTTCCTGGAACCCTGACAAACCATCAGCTCTGTCTGCTATACTGTGATACTGACTTAGCTGAAAGTTAGAGTCAGGCAGAGAGAAAGACAATCTTTCTCTTACATTATAATGCCAGGCCTCATACCAGTTTGAAGACTGTGGAGCTCTTTGTCAGTCTTGTCTGGATTGTCCTACCACACCCACCATATAGTCCAGATTTGGTTCCTTCTAACTTCCATCTGTTTGGCCCAATGTAGGATGGACTGTGTGGGCAAAATTTTGTTATTTTGCTCTTTCCATATGTTGTAGTTTCCATAGAAATAAGTAGGATGCTGTACTTTTGGAGCTACCTATGTGTATACATTTTAACTTCATTCATCTGAATTAGAGCCTGTGTAGTTAATTTGTGCTAGGAGGGTATAAGAACACTTATATTTGAAATTTCAAACACCTTTATGTATGAAAAAGTCAAAAAATAAGTGATGTCTACAATCCTTTTGAGACTAGTAAGTAGTAGTCAAAACACAATCCAAAGTTTTTGTTTCTAAACAGCATCTCCAATCTTATTAAGCAAATAAAAGTCCTATTGCTTTGATGTACAAATGTAAGTCCCACTTGTGCTAATGAGAATTACATGTACAGTTCAACAGAATAAGACCTACAATTTAAGGTTATTTTGGGGGGAACTTCAAAGAAAACAGCTGATATCTGTGATAAGGTTGAATATGTGAACAGCAATAAATATTTTTAATGAGTTGAATTTTGTAATGTATGCTAAGAATCCTGGCATGCAGAAGTTCAAAATATAGATGTTCAATCAAAGTGTAGTAATAAAAAAAAAACAAGAACATATTTCAGACTTAAATTTTTGAGGATTTTAGGCTTGCTCATGTCCTAATGTTTCAACCTTTACCATTTGCTGTATCTATAAACTTTAGGTTTTCATTCTGAAAATGAAATTGGAAAAGCATGTACAAACAACACAGCATTCTTTAAATGTATTTCTGTATCTACTTTTAAATGAATGTTAATCATCGGTAAAACCTCATGCATGGAAGTGAGTTAAAACTGAAATAAAGCCATAAAATTAGAAAACATATTATTTTTATTATTTGTCTTACCCACAATATCCTAGGTGTTAGTAGTCTCCTGAAAGGAGATCAATCTCATCCCACTGTGAAAGACTACAGTAGGGCAAATTAATCAGTCATTAAGTTTGTCCATTCTACTTTGTTGCATGTGAAGAATAGTAGTGAAATAACTCAGACACACAACAAAGCTGGGCAAAAAGACTACCTGTGTTCATGTAAAAGTTGGTCTGATCCCCAACGACTGATGGCTGTAGCAGCCATGCTAATATATTCATGTATTTTTTTTCCAATGGAAAAGGTTTTGTTAATGTAAATCTGCAGATTAAGCCAAATGGTTTGATTAAGTCTACCACAGACAAATGGATCCAAAAATCATCTTCATATTTTAAATCACTTTTTCACATATCTGGACAAAGGTATGTCCTCCTTCAGGTTTTTGCTTAGGGTTAAGTCAAATACAGTTTTTCTGACACTTATCTCCAGGTCAGTTTTCTGTATCTGTGGTCATCCTGAATAATCTTCATTTAATCAAAGATCTCTTCTGCTGCAGCAGCTACAGATGGCTGCAACATTCTAGCTAAAACCTTATGACAGTAAGGCAGAGAACAACAGAGTAAATCTACTTCAGATGTTGTAGGCACGTTTTCTTTTTCTGGATGAAATTTATTGTTTGTAGGTTTTGTTTGTTTACTTGTTTCATCCGCATAAGATGACTCCTTTTTTTCTGCAGGTAAGTCTTATTATTTTCCAGGTCTCTTTCACCCTCTGACCTTTCTTGCTTATTCCTCTCTCTATATAATAACTTTTTGTGCAAAAATAATATGTAAGTTTTTGTTTATTTGTTTTGTTTTGACTTTTTTTCCAGGCATCATCTAAAAATTGCCGATATGTCTTTGAATGTTATGCTAATAAGAGCAATCTTATCTTGGTGATTTTCCATAATTAATGAACGCACCTTCTATTTGCTTCTCTGGGTTATCCATGCAAACATTTGATAGCTTTCTATCTACCCTGCAGAGTCCCCTTAGTTAGTGGAAGCTACTCAGTTTTCCATGTACCTGTGGCATTCTTGTCTAGACCATGCTTTTCTAGTCTCTTTCAAAAGTACATGAGCCAGTGTTTCTGAACACGTTACTGAAATTGTGATATATCTGCTGTTTCTCCTCCAACCATAAGGCTTTATTTCTTGTAGGAGGAAATGAAACTGGTTTGGCATGATTCATTCATGACACACAAAAGTTCGGGATTATTACTTTCTCTGCTTTACGCAATATGTTCACAGATTTCTTGTTTATTTGCTCCAATGTGTTTTTCAGGAATGCAAGTTAGAATATCTGCAATTTTTGGACATTTTCCTTAAGGCACATCTTTTGGCTTCTGCTATTTTTTTCATATCCATCTGTCACAACCTCAGAATAAACTGCTAAAAACACTGAGCTTCTATTAATGTATCTTCCATTTTTCTGGAAGAAAATTGGCTGAAGGCAGTTTGAAAATGCGATTAAATCAAGTATCAACTTGTTCTTCACTACACAACACTGAAGTCTTGATCCTTCATGCTTGATATTAATTATGATAGTATCTGATAGCAATTAGCTTTTTACAGACAGTGCAAAAAGTCATTAAGTATTTAGCAACTTTCAGCATCATACATCAATCACTTCCAGTTTCAGCAAGGGCAAACTAACAATCTGTAACAATCTGTCTTGCTTACAATCTACCTCTGGGATAGAAGTGGTGTCTTGTAGCCATTCATTTCTTCTTTTTTTTTTTTTCTTGTGACTTTGTTTTTCTAATCCAGACTTCATAGAGACTTTTACACCCATCTCTATTAGTATGACATGCTGTTCACTTTCTACGTACTTAATTTTTGTCTTAAAATGTTCACCAAGATGTTTCATCATATGTATATTTCCTTAACCATGTGTCCTTTGCATTTTTTTAAATTATTCGTATGTTTAACACCTTTTACTCATAGAAGCTGCTTGAAATGATCTTTCCTTCCAATTCTCTGATTTCACTGAAGTTTGATTTTCTGAAAGCCATTTTTATTCTGCTCTTAGTTGTGCTCTCTGTATGATCGTGAAACTATAATGGCATGCTCATTCACATCCAAGTTGTTTTTCAATGTAATGATCTCAGAATTCTTTCCTTTCAATTGAAAGGAAATGTGTAACTTCTTCCTTAGAAGTGTCTTATGACATTGATGTCAGTTGGAAAAACTCGTATAGCAATCAGCGTCTTGTTATGTTGGTTTTTAATGTTGAACAACAAGAAACATGTTATTAAATATTTCTACTGATGATCACTCATTTGAGGGTTTTGAAAGGTCAGACTGACATCACCTATGCTATCCTAAAATTGCAACAAATATTTCTGCTTGAGCTTGTTCACTGGATAATTTTATATTTTGAAAAACTTTGCCATTCTGTCTCTTCTATTTTTTTATTTGCATTTTATTGCCAGTTCCCAGTCTCAGCTGTGGCTGAAGTGTGAATATTTTGAGACAATCAGCTACCATGTAAAGATAACAAAAAATTAAATCACTGTAATTCTTACACGCTTCCATAATAAACTTAATTCTCTTCAGTTCATTTGTTATTCCTTTTACCAGTTTGTCTCGATTTCTCGTTCAGCACAGTGAATGTATGTGTGTATGCATATGTGAGCATGAACTTTTCTGGATGTTCAGCTAAGAGGGCAATTTTACAACCTATGGAGGCTAAACCATTACAGATTACACTGAAGAGCATTTTTCTGATTCCTAGAACTACAGATAGCAACAAAGCTGCATACTGTCCATGGATTTAAAATCTTTTGGGCACAACAGGCCTGAGAAATATGAGATATTTATCAGTTTTGGAATTAAGCCAATGAGTAACTATACTTTCAGTCTGCATAAAAAGGAAACTATAAGTTTTAACTCTGTGTGCCCTTAAAACCCTGATTCTACAAGGCTTTTAAACACCTGGTCTATGTCAAAGTATGTGTACAACTGCTTAATTGGATCAAGTCCTGATTTGCTCAGAAATATAAATGGACTTTATTAAAAGTCAACGAGCTTGTGCTTTGTGGCTTACTTTCAAGTTATTTCATTTGAAGCGCAGGGATGCAATTAATTCCGATGGAGCTGATTTACAGATATTAAATTTACATATTAAATACTAAATTGAGGCTAAATTGAAGATTACTAATGGTTAAAGGCTTCCGATTCTATAGCTGTCTGCAGGGCAAAACTATTGCTTCTTCAGAATGGTTTCCTGTTATTAAGCAAACTTGTAAACTACAGAGACACAACTTTTTTCACCTAATATTCACTTCATAAATATATGCATCTTTCTTAAACTACCTCACCAGAAAAATGTTAGCATATAGTCATGGCATAATATTCTGATGGAGATAATAAAATAAGTTAGCATAAACAAATTATGATGTTTATCCACTGGAAATACTGAATACTGAAATTCCTAGAATTAATTTGCAGAACCCTAGTTCTGTCTTGTTAAGATGAAGGTTGGTTCTGATTTATAGGATCACTGTGAAGTTCCTTATTAAACTGTCACTCAGAGACTATAAGAGTGGAAAACCTATTACTGTGTTAATTAGGTCTGTGGTAATTTTCAGGCTGGTGATGACAACTGCCTGCATGTGGTCCAGCATATATATACCATCAGAATGGCAATACTACCTGTGTTGGTGTAAAAGATTCTGAACAGTTATGACAAAATAGAGAAGGATTCCTCTTTGCCCCTTAGAGGACAACATCACACTCCAGGAAAAATCTTCAAAGGTTAGATTTTTCTTTTTATTTTTGTATAATATTTGTAATAAAAAAACATACTGCAGTTCCATTTCATTTTGTTCTTTTTTAGTTCTTTCTCACCCAGGGATGACTGCCTGGCATAAACACCCGTTTATGTTTCTCTAGGTAAAAATTATATTGAGAAAAATTTAGGGAAATGAATACCAAATTAAATTGTTTATTAACGTTATATTTCTTGCATGATCTTAGCCACAGAGATTCAGAAAATAATTCCTTTCTAAAACGTATTTGAGTTTCTGGACTATATCAGATCGGATTTAGGTGATGGGTCCACACACAACTTCCAACTCTTGATATCTTGCAGTCAATTACTCTTACTTTCAGAAAATGGCAGAGAGAGTTTCCAAATGTGCTCATGTACAATGGAGACTAACCAAAGTTTGGCCTCTGGGCTGCACTGTACACATTTGTTAGGTTGTGAAGCAAAATAAAGTATGATATTCAGATTCATAGGTGCTCTAAAGAAGATTTTATTCTCTTTCTCCATGTCCTTACTGCCAAAGCATTCACTTGTCCATTTAACCATGCTGAGTCACATCCGAAAAATAGAAGATTATTTGCTAAGTCAGGTGAGCAAGTTTTAAATGACCTCTCAAAACTGGATACAGTGAGTCAGGTAAGAAACATCAAAAGTCATACTATCACCTAAACCCTAATCAATTCTTTTCCTTCTGTTTTAACAAAAAAATGAAAATAATTTTTAAAAAAGTTTAATCTCTTCTTGATCCAGCATTGCTCTGTACATGTTCTTGAGCGTGGAAAGCAGATGCATCATACAATTTAAACCATTAAGTAAGCAGTTATTTGTCGGCTTAGAATAATACCTATAGTAGAAGAGCATGCCAAATGTGTTTCTATGCATATTGCTGTTTCTGCTCATTATAATGCAGAGCTGTCCGAGCAAGTGAAAATGTTGAATTCAGTGGACAATCTCCCTTGGACCGAATAGTAGGCATTGTGCCAAGGTCTCACCCTCTGCCCTTCTGAGAAAAGTAACTTAATATGTTTTTCCCCATCTCTGACTTCAAAAATTCCCTGACTTTCTTTCTCACGTTCCCAATCTCGCTTTCCTCTATATAGCTCATTTCGTCATATTTTCTTTCAGAAGTTTAGAATTCATTAGTTAACATTGGAAATTATGAAGAACTTTTTGACATATAAAAAATCATGCACTGCTCAGCAGAAATAAGAAGTCTGCAGCTCAGAAGACATGGTCCCAATTAGTGTGCAGTGAAAACTTCTCCCATACATATAAATTGTTCCATTTCCTGACATCATAAAGAGCAGGCAGATGAGAGAGTAATACTATAAAATGCTACTGAATAAAGCTGTGAGCAGCAACTACAACTGGAAGAATCCTTTTGCTCTTCACTATTCAGGCTAAGCTCATGGACTTGCTTTGGCTCAAAGGACTGAATTCTTTTACCAAGTAGTCTGATAAAAACACTGTTAACTACATTTGCCTGAGTTCTTTGTGACTACTTAAGATGTTTGACTGCGCTACTAAATTCCAAACCATGGCAGTCAGAGTATGTGAGAGAAAATATGAAGTTACCCTCAGTATTCATGGTCCATCTGGAAGAATGTAGTAGATTATTTTTTTCTTCTCTGAATTAAGGAATCAATATTCAGGAAAGTCACACATTATCTTGCCCCTATCGCCCGCTCCCTGTCTGTGTTGGTCAAAGATTTAAAAAAGAGTGTGTAAAACATGTCAGAGCAAAGAAGGTGAAAACCCATCTTCCTTTTGCCAGCAAGTCAGTTTATAGTACCAGGTTTACTGACTTACATTTCTGGTGTTGTGGGTACAACCTTCCAGACAGAGCTATTTCCATTCAAGCAGAGATGCCAAAAAAGAAAAAAAAAAAAGAGTTTTCAGAGGAAGGCCAAAGAAATCCAGGGCTGCTGTGAATGCTTTAGTCTTTCTCCTGATTTTATTGAAGTATTTTTAATGTCTCGTATAAAAGATTTCAATCTCACAGTCACAATTTTCTTTGACTATCTTTTGAGAATCAGAGTGTGGATCATTTTGTACACATTAATATCTCATAACATGTTAGGCAAAAAAATTATCAGAACAAGATGTGACTTCATGTGTGTATGGGAACTGCTGAGTCACATCCTAAACCACTGATCGAGCACCTGGGGAAAGGACTTTGTCAGCCCTGTCAGCACAGGTGGAGGCAATTCAGCTGTGTGGCCAGAAGGGTTGGAGCCTGGCTGCACCTCTCTTAGACCTCATTTTAAGGGCTGACTGCCATTGGAGAAGGATCTCTGGTTGGAGATCCCTCCTTGGTAAAGCTTTCCCCCGCAGACCTAGACTCTTGTGATACATGTGAGCAATCTTCTTCCTTAATAGTACCTTTCTACTGTGCTAGTCCTTCCATCATCACACCTCTGTTGTAACCTCTTTCCCGTTGTATTGATCTGTTCAATTGCTACAGTGTGGGAGCGGCAACTGGTAGAAGTTTGACTTTTCAAGTACTTAACAATTACCATTCAATGCCAGGTATACTCAGACTTTTTTCTACAACCTATGGAGAAATACAGTGGCATAACGTATCTGATTTTGATATGGAGAATAGCTTATACTTCATAAATGCTCTTCTTTCTAACACCCTACCAAAAACTAATCCACAATGTCATTGTTAAATGACAATGTTAAACTGAAATTCAGCCTGTGCTTTGTTGAATGGGTGTCAGTGAAGGCATTGTGATTTAAATTGTGAAACATATATGACATAGACACACCATAATTCAGGAGTCCATTCATAGCTGAATTAATACAGCAGCTCTAACAAAAATGGTAAGTTGCATCAGATGTAATGAATTGCAATGTATGTAGCAGCATTAAAATGAATTAATTGCTGGTAGTTGCACCTGAATTAGTTATTTCCATGCTTATACTTTTTCAAATAACCACTATGTATAACACCCATGCTCTTTTGTTTCCAACAACAATTTAACAAAGGTGGTGGTGATGTGCATACTTCTTGTGTGTATTCTAAGTAACTACAGAAATGCTTTAAGAGAACTGGATCTTTTTATCTTTAACTGATCTTTTACTACAAAAAAAAAAAAAAAAAAAAAATTAAAATGTAACAGCAGCATGAAACATCAGTCTCTCATGCCAGTATGTTTATTTCCATCTAAGAAGCTAGAAGAGTATTGAATTTGTAACAGCAATGCTATAAGGAAACACTTCGTCTCCTAGCTGCCGTAACTATTATCAGTTGTGAACTTACTGAGTTTCCTGTTATTAATGTTATCATTTGGCCCAGAATTAAAATGCAGGTTTAGCTTAGCCAGTTACTTAGCCATCTGTGAAGTGGCTTAACTCTGTTAAGTATGGTATTAAAGTTCATATTCATTTTGAGGAATAAACAGTCCCTGCTGCTGTCTGCATTTCAGTTAAACAAAAGTGAAGCCAGTTGAGAAACTGCCATAGTTGGACTAATTGCATATAATAGCATAGGAAAATATAAGGATTGTAGATGAAACTAAATCCTTTAGTAAAGCCTCCTTATACTAGATGTTTGTGATTTTTTTTTTTTATTTTCCCCCCTGCTTCACCCTGCAATAAACCATGAAAAATTGAACCTCTTGCTAAATTATTTCCCTCTAATTAGTCAGATTTCAAGTAGAATATTTTTCATCCCTTGTCTTCATTTCCTGGCAGTGAGCAGAACAAATAAATTAATTTCATTAAGAGCCATTAGAGGAACGATATAGAATACTAAATCTGATCAATAATAAACTGACCTATTGAATCATCTTTTGGTAAATTAAAAATCATTTTAACAGCCCCCAAGCTAACCTATTAAAAACAACAACAAACTCCTTCTAGTTTCACATGTAAGAATTAAGGAAACCCAGGGGTTTGGTGTCTAAACTGAATTCTGTTATTGTTTATGTGTGTGTGATTCCACAGAAACTTAAAGCTCCCCAGAACAACTTTTATGCTACTGATTTCAAGATTTACATTTATAAATGCCAGCACAATGTCATAACTGTATTTATCTGCATCACTCTACGTTGCTGGAGGTACCGTCTTTTGAGGAACACACCAGAAAGAACAGAATGTTCAAAAGCATAGAACTAACTCTGATATGGAAAATTTTAACTTAAAATTAACTAGGTTGCCACTTCTGCTCTTTGACAAGCCAGCATGATATTTTCGTCATGTCTGATGGGGGCTAAATCAGGTTGAATCAAAATAAAACATAAAATAAAAATATAACAAAATAAAAACTAACATTTTAACACAGAACTCAAATGTGGTTTAGCAAATTATGATTTTTTAAAATAAAAAATAGGATCCCCGGTAGAAAATTTGTTAAAAATAATTTTCCATTCATCTAAATCTCCATCTAAAACTATGAGAAGTTTATTGTGAAAACAGCAAAGAATCATATTTTTGTTAGCTAGTATATAATTAAAATTTAGGAGACATGATTATTTCATCAGTGTATTTTTCTACATTTTTCATTTTGTACATCTTTGTTCATTTCACTGGGTAGATGGGTGTGTTCATTTTACTTTCCTTGTGAGCTTCATAATCTATATTTATGTACAAATGAATTTCCCTCCTGACAAAGTGCAATCTTCAAGGATACTGAAGATTACTGGGGAAAAAAAAAAAAAAAAAAAAGGAATTATCTGATAGCATCTGAGGTGGATTGGGTGAGAAGCATTGGATTCAAAAGCAAGAAGAAACATTCAGATTAACCTTTATTAGAAGGATTTGTAGAGTAATTGCAGTGTAGAAAAAACCAAGAGGAAAAAAATAATAGATTACATGGAATAAATATAGTCTCTGTTTTTGGAGTTCTTTATAAGCAAGCTTGAAAATGCATACTATTAGAAGTATGCTTAATCCAACATTAAGGGAATAAAGTAGATTAGATGATCTCTTGAGACCCCTAGAGCTGTGTACATTCTTTTGGAAGCCAAAAAATTAAGCTTAAATGTCTAAAAGTATATCTGCAAGATATACTCAGGTTTGGGAACCTGCCTTTGAAGCAAATTTCACAATTGTTCTCAATCACCACATCTTGGTTTGCATAGCAGATAGGTCTCAGTGGATGAACTTCGTTCATTTTAGGTAAAACTAGGCTGGAAGATGCAGTCTGGGCTCACAGTTAATAAATGATAGCTGCTTATTAGCAATGAATTTATGGGATCAAACTATATTTATTCTGAGGTTGAGCAGCTGTAGTGCAGACATAGGTCGTTACACCATCTATTTTGCTCTACAGAACTTCTCCTGTTAGGCCATCCTTCCTGCCAGTGTAAATATAACTTAAGATTTTTTCTGGTTATGACCATTCCTTCCCCAAGAACTAATACAGCCAGAATCTGTTGCACTTATGGGTCTTAGATAAAAGAAGGAAAATCAAGGAAGGGAAAATAAAAGAGAGACAGAACTTAAGCCCTTTATAGTCACTTTAAAAAGAAACAAAAATTTTCTTATACCATATTTAATCAATGTATTAGAACATCTATGTGAGTATCTTTCTATCTCTCTGTTTCTTTCTCCATATATATACATACATATATTTGTAAATGAACTATCAGTTGAATGCAAGTCAACAGACATCAGGAATCAGCTCAAAAATCATTTTTCTTCATATTTCCTGAATGTACTGCTCAAATTAAATATTTCTATATTTCTATAGCAAACTAAGTAGAGAACTTTTTGCTAAAAGATTATGTTTTTTGCTTTTCCCTGATTCATATCTGACCCATTCTTTATTTTAGGGAGAAACTCTTTTGAATATTGTAAGTTGCCATTAGAATACAAATCAGCAGATCACTTTGCCATCCAGTAGTCTTGCTTCTCTTGAGTCCCCATGCTTTCAGCATCATCAGGCTACAAAGACACAAGTCCAACAGACTGGTATGTAAAAAGAGGAAGGATCTGCAGAATTGGCCTATATGTGACTTCTGATTTCTCTGATATTAGAAGCTTTTCCTGTTGCACTTCAGGTTTGTTTCTAAATGCATGATTGGGTTTCATCTCCATTAATGGTGGCATGGCCGTGGCCACTCTTCCCTCTACAAAAATGTATACAATGTGCCTTCTCCCTAGGAGAATTCATTTATAACAGGGGAGAGGAATCTGTGGTTAGCAAAAAACCCTAACAAAGAAGCTGGAAGACTGGAAAGAACAGGAATCGCTCTGCTCAAATAAGTTTTTATGTGGGCTGTAAATTGCAGAATGCTGCTGGAAGTACTGGATGAGATGGGGTAATTCGGTAAATATCAGTAAGAGAAGACTAGCTAGTGAGATTTGCATACAGGTTTGTTGCTATACTCACAGTTGCACTGTTCTTTCATGCTTTACCACTTAAGAAAAAAGAAAGTCAAAAAAGGTTTTGTGAAGCTTACATCTAATTACTTTTGAAATTAAATGTTCCTGGAAAGAGCTAAATGGTGAACTAATATATCTGTGACTTAGCTGAACTGCTAAGAAGTGTAAGAGTTCGGAGACGGCTTTTTTACGTTTTAGGACTACAAATGACCTGACTCCTAGGCATTCTTTCCCACAAAGACTTGGTATTTCCCAGAAAAGGCATATTAAAGCTGAAGGACAATACCTGAGCCAAAATTACTACATTAACTTGGTGTCAAAAAGAGAATTACTGTGCATATGTTAATATGTATACATTTGAGATGCACATATACACACATATATAGCAACTATTAGAAAGTCAGGAACAAACTCTGATAATACCTTATCATAAAGACTGAAACTGAAATTTTAAGCAATTGAAATTGCATAAAATACAAGAATCAACTCCTCTAACCAATTCTGTAATGACAAAGTAAGATTCATAACATGCATCCTGTATGCTGTTTATGATCTAGCTTCATGGTGCCACAGATCTGTCCTCTCTCATCCTCTAATTTGCTAGGGTCTTCAAAGTAGCTTAGGGAGCTGAAAGATGATGAGTGGACTTCAGGATACATATATTCAGGAAATTGTGGACTCTTAAAAACCTGCTGCCAGTAATTGCCTCACTGTCTTACAAAACCATTTTTCTTTCTCCTAAGAGTGCTGCTGACTACTTCTATAAGCTTTGATTACAGAAAAGCACAATCACCTATTCAAGTAATGAAGGACTGTCTTCTCTTTTAAGTATACCCTGAGCTGAGGTAGGCTGTTGCATTTCTCAAGATAGCACACCTGACAAGGAAGAAGATAAAAAGAGAAGCACATTCCTGTGTGAAATGTTGTATTCAGGTTGTCTTAGAATCAGATAGTGACTTCCACCCTGTGCACACATGCGAGACGGCCTCTGACAGCACCGCAGGATATAATTTCCTTCTGCCTAAAGCCACTGTCCCAAAACTGTGAAACTGCACCTGTGTTTAACTCCCTCAGTTACGTGCAGTGCAGTGTCACCACCTGCTTACAAAATCATGTGCTGGTGAACTGCTGTAACTGCTATGAATATAGCAACTGCAAGAGACCCCTCTTCATTGGGCTGTTCCTCCCAAACTCTAACTTTTGTCTCCCAAAACGCTGTGACCTTAAGCTTAAGAAGGTTCAACATCCTGCCAGGTTTACTCCATAAAGTGTTAGGCTTTAGGAATGACATTTTTGGTGAGGAACAAATTTCTAGCTGTGGTTGTTAGATAATAAATCCCACTTTTTACGAACAACAAAGGAATCTTTATTGAGACACGAGTCAGTGATTTTGACTGGGTTGTATAAGATTACATTAATCTCAATCTGTCTTTTTTTTTCCCCAAAGAGAATGGATAATTCCTGAATCAGAAGCTTCTGTTAAAGGTACAGAACATTGTTCATTCAACAGTCCTTATCAAAATCATCTTTGAAGCTAAAAAATAAACAAACAAAAAAAAGAAAAACACAAACCAAAACAAATAATGTAATCTCCTGTTCCATACTAATATTACAGACTTTGACATATGCAGTCCTACTTGTTTGCATATTTAGGGAATTGTCAGCACAGTACTTAAGGCAAACATGAGGAAAGAGTGATCTCTTATTGCATGCTCAGGCCTTTCCAGATATCGTATCTACTGAATTTTTCACAGAGGAGGAAAGAGGAAAGAAAACACTGGGCAGCCAGCATGTAAATATTCTTTTGAATGTTGTCCGTGACAGATGGCTCTCGTACAAGACAGGTGGATTCCTCACAGCCATGTAAATGTTTGAGGAGGTTGGTAGTTGCATCAGTAACTGCAGTGAACATATAGCCCAGGTCAGAAATTTGTACTAGGAGACAAAGTTAGAGATGTTTTATAGAATGCAGAAAAGGAAAGGACAATTATGTTACTGGTGAACTGAAGGGTTTATTTATTTATTTATTTATTTTTGGAGGACAGGGGAGTCAGCTCTGTGTGTGTGTGTGAATGATGCTATGTGGTTTCTCAAGAGAGCTCAAATCAATTATCTCACTGAAAGCATTCCAGAAGTCTAGAAAGGTTTTTCCTACTCCCACAGTAAACTAAAGCAGTGATTCTCCTGGTGAGCTCAATTTTCTGCTAGTCTTATTAGCATAGTCTACAATACAACAGTCTTTACTGCTTTACATAAACCACGAAATTCTTCATGCAAATGTAAGTATATTTGCTTGGTAGGCTCTTGTGAGAAGAGACTGTGTGAGAGTATTTTTTTTAACAAGGTAATTACTGCATGTCACTCACAGGTCATTGGAGACCTCTGCACAATGAGGCTCTGTTCCCTGCTTTGCTGGCCTATTCTGACCACAGAGCTACTTATATAACAGAACAGTTCCAGTCCTCCCTTTAGAAAATTGTCATAAGTTTTTATTTTTAAATATATTGGCTAGACAGAAAGAGTACATGTAGGTATTATGTCCTGCTGTCAAATATCAAAGTTACACTCTCCAAAACACTTCCTCTCCTTTCCAAATAAAGGAACAGAACTAGTAAGTGGGGGGGAAAAAAAAAAAAAAAAAAAAAAAAGCAGTCATGAATCTGGTACCCAGAAATGATCAGTATACAAATCTTTTTTCTCTTGTTTTTATTATTATATTTTTATCACCTTGTTTTCAAACTTGTAAGAGTGACTCAGTTTACATTTTTAAGCTTTTCTCTTAGAAGTGTGGGGAAATTTTCCTTCTAGATGAAAATTAAGGTTGAATTGGACCAATAATTTGTCTAAAATAGAAAAAGCAAATATCACAAGACATGACTGTATTATACTAAATTCATCTCAAAAATGCTGGTTGTGAGTTCAGAGGCTCTTGCAGGATAATATAAGATGTTCATGAGATGTTTTCAGGAATAGTTGACATGAGGAGAAGTCCAAGTAAATTTGGTGACATTTAGTCTTCATATCAGTAAATGGAGATTCTTTCACAATGAGAGCACTTCATGTGATCACGTACAGCAAGACATCACAGTGTTTGTAGTCCTTGAATGGCAGAGAGCCTCTGAGGGTGAACTGCTGTCCTACTCCTGCTTCTCCTTCCTCTGCCATTCTTCTGTGCCCATTCTTCCCCTTTCCTGAGAATTCCGCACTCAATTTTTAACATTGTTTACCCCCAACATATTTTTAAAACCTATTTTTTGAGGACACTTTACCAGAGGTCATGTTTAGTATGTCTTTTCTCCCATCTCAGTCTTGAAAATCAGCTGTTTGACAGTGCTGGGAGTAGCCTGTGCTAAAAACTGGAATACTGCTTTCACAGACAGTGCAGTAAAAATTAACGTGAAAAGGTCAACTCTGTGCTAAAATGTCCCTATAACTTTCTGACAAGGAAACGCAAAGCTTGAGTTTGCAGAACTAATCAGAAACAGTGATTTGCATCCACACCTGCCATTTCCTTAAGATGCTGGAGGCTGATATCCTTACATAATCTAAAATGTAGGAGTGTCAACATTTCAGCTGATTGGTATTAAGGGAACTACATGCAGTCTGCAATATCCTTAGTTTTAAGAAGAGGCTGAGGTTGGAAAGAGTTTTTTAAGCAATATTGGCTGACATCTGTGAATCAAAATTCTGCTATGCTAAATCAATATAAATTCAGAGAAGCTACGTTGACTTTTCTGCATTCTTACTGGGGTTAGTGAGAATAAAGTTGTAACATGACTCTTAGATTTTAAATCTTTTAATTTCTAAATAGAGATGTACGTCCTTCAACACATGAAAGGACTATTTGTTCATTTCTATCATAATGGGATTTCTTACAGGTTGCTAATATGTTACCTGGGAATCACTTTGCAATACAAAAGGAGAGGCAATTCCCACTGATGGGAATAAAGAAAGAGAAGTGATGGTGTGAGATTTATTCTACCAAAATACATCAAAAGATTTTGTTGGAAGCGGTTTTGATTAGCAGTGCATTAATTTGAATTATATTAATTAAGGAAGTGAGCATATAAAAAAAGATGAATTTTGGTGAACAGGTTAACATTTATCCTGATAAACAAGTTCATGGCTTGAGTGAGTCAGCAGGTTGTGTGGGAGAAAGTGTGAAGAAGGTTTATTGCAGAGAAAAAAAGTCTGAAAACTTCCAGCTTACTGAAAATGATAAAATAAGGTTGCTGTTATTAGTGGGGAGATGTCTGGTCCCCCTTTTCCTTCTTTCCCTTTCTCTCCTTGGTTCCCACTGAACCAGAGTATTTGGCCACAATTTGAGAAGAAAGATTTTACTCTTCAGATTTGCGTTGCTGAATAAAGTACACAGAAGAGCCTACTGATCTCCCTTCTGGGTATACCTGCTGTTCCCCAGCACAAAGTCAGAGAGTCATAGAATCATTAAGGTTGGAAAAGGCCTCTATGATCATCTTAGTTCAACCATCCACTTACCTCCAAAATTGTCCATTAAATCATGCGCTCAGGTGCTTTATTTACTCTCTCCTTAGACACCTTCAGAGACAGTGACTCCACCACTTCCCAGGGCAGCCTGTTCTAATGCCTCACCACTCCTTCTGAGAAGAAACGTTTCCTAATATCCAACCTGAACCTCCTCTGGTGCAACTTGAGGCCATTTCCTCTCATTCTATCACTCTCATTCTATCACTTACATGGGAGAAGAGGCTGACTGCTATCTCACCACAACCTCCTTTCAGGTTGTAGAGAATGGCAAGGTCTCTCCTAAGCCTCCTCCTCTTCAGTCTAAACAATTCCAGTTCCCTCATCCACCCTCCATAAGACTTGTGTTCCAGACCCCTCACAGCTTCGTTGCCTTTCTCTGGACACACTCCAGAGCCTCAATGTCTTTCTTATAGTGAGGGGCCCAAATCTGAACACAGTACTTGAGGTTTAGCCTCAGCAGAGCTGAGTACAGAGAGATTATCACCTCCCTGGTTCTGTTGGCTATGCTATTTCTGATGCAAGCCTCAATGTCTTTGATCCTCTTGGCCACCTGGACACACTGACTTTTTTGTGAACATCTATGATTATAGTAATCAGATTTTCCAACCAGATTCATCTCGTTGATTTAGGCAACATTCCAACTGTATAATCATGAGGAAGAAGAGTCAAAGTCCATGTGCTAGAGTACCCTAGAGTAACTTGCATTTGCCTCTGATATCTAGAAAAATTGATCTTACTATACCTCTAGACTATGTTTCTACAATTAAATTTCTTATACCATTGCAGTGTTATGCAAGTATGTTATACAAAATTCCCTTCTCCAAGAACTGTCCTTTTCACTAGAGAAGAGTTAGCTCTACAGAGTACTGGTCATTTGTCCTAGTTAATTTTACATAATTTACATAATTTTTGAATCCAATTTTAATGGTTAACAAAATAGCATTTATTTGGTGAGTTGTTGGAATATTACCTCCAACATCTCAGGATATGTCTGAAACAGCAAATTTTGCAAGTACTTCCAAACAATCTATGGAAATCACAGGTACTGATTTTTCTTTATTGAGGAGGAAATCTCATGTGCATTCTTGCTTGTTTGTGAGAATATGTTAGTAGTAGAAATACAGGAAAGTTGAGAAGTGAATGTTCAAAGAGAAATTCTTGGATTAACTTCAAAGGAAATTTCAAATGTTCCCTTTGTTCTTCAGTAATACATTTAATGTAATTTGATGCATCTTTTAGTCGTATCCAAATGAGTAAAGGCTAAAAATGAGAGTGTATTTTATTTTTCTGGCAGCTCAAGTCACCTCTTTTAATCCCCAAGATACTGACTATCTGGATCTCTGTACGAGCATTATAAATGACCTTGTATCTTTAGCCTGGAGTCAAATCTCCACTCAGATATGAGTCAGCCATTCTTTTATTTATGTATCTATTTATTTATATAACCTTAAATCCCCAAGGTGCCAAACTTAATTCAGCTAGAAAAGATTGACATAACCTTGGAATACCTATATTTGGGATATATGAGTGAATACAGAACTGAGAAACTTATGTATCTAGATATGGCATGCATTACTATTTCTACTGATTACTGATTCTACCTATAATGACACTAAAATTTAAAGTGATGCTAATTTGGGACTGTCATACAAACAAACTCCTACAAATGTACATAAACACATCCTCAGTCCTTTTACAGGAAATCATCAGAGCATCTCACTCAAATTTAAGTAAAATCTTTCTTTGTTAAAGGGAAAGAAATTTCTTCACCATGATAACAGTAATAGAATCTTCCAATAGAACAAGGTCCTGTACTGTATATAGGTCATTCCAAAAGTACTGCTTCCTATTTATTTCCACGGAAACTACAATGGATAGAGGATGATAAAACTATTTGACAGAGCAAATTCTCAGCTACAAAACACTGTTTTTCATCATAGTCGCTACTTTCAGCTATGCGTTTTCACCAGTGATGAACAACAGCCTGCATACCTTGTTCATTAAAATCTGTACCAGCAGATGTGACTTGCTGTCACTTTGCTACTGCTGTAATACACCACTGCTTCACTGTGCTCAGATCCACTGTTTGGTCTCCAGAAATGTTCAGCTAGCATTGATGAACATCAATGGGTGTAATGTTTTCCACATGGAGGAATTCAGTTCCACATCTTAGCTTCATAAGCGTGCATTTTTTGTTCTTGTTTGTGGACCTGTGTTATATGTCATTTTGTCAGTCTTCCCCTCTGCTGCTGTCTGTCACTGGCAACAAAATGTAAAAGGATATTGGTGGGAAGGTTGAACCTTTACTACCATACGACCACCATCTGCCTCTTATGTTGTGGGCTGACATCATAAAATAGGAGGCATTACTTTTGGAGCACCCCTTGTAAATGAACACATTTAGAGTCTAAAATATTGCTGTTAACAAAAGCCATAATATTTGCACTTAGGAGAAGTCCACATGATGTATCATATTATAAAATATTGTAATATTTTATAAATTAAAGCATAAAATAAAAAAGATGTGGAAGTTTCACTTAAAATTGAAGAGTAAGCTGGTGACATTTTCTGCCTTCCAGAGAGTTCTTCCTATCAAATCAAGCTTCATACATTCTTCAAATATATTTTCCATTGAGACTTCAGTGATATGTGAGGATTTCATAGCTTTCTGTTTTGTTTTGAAGGAGTTATCCTCATCATCCTGATAATCCCGGGGATTAAAACTCACTAGAAGTTGTGAGCAGGGCACTTTCCTAGCCATAGCAAGAATGGGAAAAATTATTTCTAGAAGCCTTTAGGGGCTAAACAAATTTCTCCAGCAAATTCATGCCTGAAGAGCATAAAACACCATCTTTTCTCCAAAACTTATTAATACAATCTGAAATAAATAAAACAAGTAGATGTTTAAAAAGAGTTTGTATATACACTTTTTTTGTGTTTTTTTTTGTGGTTTTTTTTTTTCTATTTAAATAACTGTACTTCTATGTTAAGCATATTTTGGACTTAAGGTCTGCGAAGATCATGAGACATCATCAATCACTCTTCCAAAGAGTAGGATTTATTCCTGTAGCTGCCAGAGCTGAATGGATTTAGCATGTGGTGCTCATAAAAACTCATTTTCTGTTATATGCTTGACACATGGCAGTCACTTAAAACCTACTGGAAGTGGAGTCTAAAGCGTTCCTCTACATAGAGAGGGATGACATTGTTGAAGCAGACAATGCTACACTTATGAAAAAGGCCTATGGACACTGTCTTTCACGTGCTGTTTTACATCCTGCTTTGAGAGGCCTCATTGAGTGACATCAGCCTGCAACACTGGTGCAGGGCAGGCAAAGGGAAATCAGTCTGTGTTTCCAGTGGCCCTATCAAACTGAAAATAGACAACTTCAATAGCAAAGGAGTCATGTTCACTGTCAGTGAAGATGTCACTGGTGACTGCACAAGAAAATTATGATGATGTACATATGTGGGTACTGAATAAAAAGAAAAAAAAAAGCAAGAGACAGAACTCCTCTGGTACTAAGGTGCCAAACATCAGGACTCTGCTTTCGAAATAGCAAAGCAGTGCACTGTACATGGCAGTAAATATCCTGACTTTCAAGCAGCTGTAGGTTTAAAGTGAAGATTTTTGGGGAAAAACCAGTGGTGCGCATAGGGCTAAACGCCCCAGAGATGACTGTCATGGTCCTTTCTAGCCTTGAATCCTATGACTACTAGGCCTAAATTCATAGCCAACAGGAATAAAATAAATTCTAATTTCATTTTTTCCTTTCCTACGGTTAATACATTCCAAGCTCCTTCTAGCTTTTTAAATGGCTGAGGTAAACCCATGCAGTGTTATTTACAGATTGGAGTTGGTTCAGTCTAAGGGAGGGAATTAATTCCCAAACCTCTTTCACTTAGTATCCTGCCAGCTTCCTTTTGTGTTATGACAATGCTTACCTCAAGTGCATTCAGCTTGAGACAATATCATGAGGAGAGAAGGGGGTAGGAATTCCTCAAGAGGCTCAGAGCTTGGTGTATGAATTTTCTTCTTTGCCTGACAGAGTGACATAAGCTTTTACGATGGAGTGTTCCGAAGGAATCTTGAAGTTGTTCATAATGAAATCTGTTGTTGTTTTTTTTTTTCTCTCCCTCTGTGTGTGTCCTATTCACAGCTACATTTTTCCAAGATGCTCAATAATCGTATTTTATGTGAAATATTCATGTAGGTTTGTTGTCATGATGTCTCATTGGAATAAGTTTTCAAGAAGCACTTCAGTGAGGTAAAGAAATACCTTAATTCTCATACTACAAATTGAGAATGATGACCCTTTCTTCCAAGTGCAGAAGTGTCTCCTTTTAAAATAAAATTTCCAGAAAAGCTGGAGCAAGACATCTGCATGCTGGTATACACTCCCCTCAGGACATGGATATAAGTCTAGTGCCCTACTCTCCCTAGTTTTCAACTTCTGGCTCAGTGACTCCTTAAATACTGCATACAAATTGAAACTGTTCATCAAAAAAAAGGCAAGTTCCCCACTCTCCATCTCTTCTCATGCCCAGCTGGGTAACTGAAGCATCTCTACTGTTATCCCTTGAAAAAAGTTCCAACACCTTAGCCCATCTCCTACATGTCCTAATAATGCTTACTATAAAACAAGATTTGCTCAGAAAGAATCTGAGGAGGAGTTGAATGAAGTCATGAATCTAAGTCTTAGAGTTAGCAGCTGCAACTGTGATGTGACAAGAAGCAGCAGTTCCTTTCACTGCAGGAGCAGAGAGAAGCTATGTGTCATTTATGAAGAAGGAAGAGAAACAAAGCATTCGTCACTGTCCCAGCTGGATTTACAAAACTGTGAATCAGTTAAACCCTGAGTTTTATGTATAGCTTTCTGCCAAATGAACAGCACTGCAGTGCTGCCATCCTCTCTCACTCTTTCTTTTGTCCCATTTATTTGTTTGCTAACCCAAATCACCACCGTTCACTTTCAGAGAAAAGGAAAACCTCTCAGGGTAGAGACACTGTTTGCACAGTGCTCAGCATGATCTTGACTGGAACTGTAGAGCTCTTTCAGCACACAAGCTTAACTTCAGTCATCAAATGCTTCCAGAAGGAAGAAGTAATTTTGAGGGAACAGACTCCCATGATCCTGGGGGAGTTCTGGATGTTTTTTCATAAGAATTGTCCAGTTTGTTGTGTTGACAGTGTTTTTACCCTGGCATGACAGTGCCGTAACTGAGTGTCACTCTCAGTTTAATTCCAGGAGATCCAGACAATGAATTCTGGGTGGATTTTGTTGGTGGTGGTTGTGGGTTTTATTATTATTATTATTTATTTTATTTTTATTAATTAGTTTTAATTCAAGATTTTTTATCTAAAGAGACTTATTCTATTTTGTCCTTGCAGTTGTCTGAGCATCTTTTCAGGGTACAAAATTTTTCTTCCTAACATGTAGGGAACTAGCACCCACTGGACCCAAAGTCCCATCTTCTTCTCTTCAGGTTTCTGTAATAGTTAAATATATTCTTTTTCAGAACACTTAGGAAGAGATTCAGTCCACACTAATGAAGATATTATTCACAGGGAACCCCTTCTCTGTATGGTAAAACATAAGAGGCTAGATTTGCTCTTTACTGCTAATTCTCAAAAGACAAATAGTCCTTATAAATCACAGGAAGTTGACATTTTGATTTTTAAAAATAAACCTTATTTCTGTCTTACTAAAAGCAGCGTAAGTAGTCTATCAGCTGCTGAAAATGATTGAAGAGTGGCAGTTCTCTTTTCTACTACTTTCCATAACTCTGTGAAAGCTATGAAAGAAATCACTGTTTAGCTACCTTAGGGGACTGAAGATCAGTTACCAAGGCTGGTAGCTTTGCTGTTGAAGTGATCCCTCTCCTTACCACTCTAGATACTGGGTGATTACTACCTACATGACTAGGTTGAGGGAAAGACCATTTCAAATGTAGAAGTCTCTTCCTGGCAGGTTTCAGCCCAAGAAGATTTTGAGAAAGCAACAACAAAAGGCTGCATGTCCAGCATGAAATTCAGATTTTCCCATGAGAAATATCTGTACAAAGTGCTTTTGAGCTAGAGAGAATGATTCTGTAAATTCCATACCAATGCCTTATTCTATCTGTTACAGTTCAGCAGAGAAACTCAATATGCTTTCTAGCCACAAGGTTTCTGGAAACTCATGAATCACTACAGCAATATACACTACCAATACTTTCTTAAAAATTCAGTCAGTTTGAATGTAATGTGCTGTCTTTATAGATGTGGTTCTTAGCTTTATATTCAGCCACTTCTTATAGTCCTTATAGTAGTGGAAGTCTGGGGATATAGGACAGCATATTCACACAAAGTTCTCCTGCAAGTAATGTTTCCCAGACTAACTATAAGGCTCATTTCTTTCCTGTCCTTTAAGACACCTCAGAATTGCAAAGACAAATTACAACAATTCACCTCAACAGCTGCTGAATTTTGCACTGATTTGCCCAGAAAGTACTCAACACGCAGCTCATGCAAAAATGTTCATTGCCACTATGAGACTGTGTCGTTATCATATATCACTTCAAAAATAATGATGCACAACCTCTGTTAGGTTTTTTTTTTCATGTTAGAAGGAACTTTTCTAAACTTTATGTGTCAGTTTTCTTATAACTATAGAAAGTAATTAGTTAAATCTAAAGATTGTAAATGTAAGAAAGCAATGATTCGTCTTGTCTGATAAACAATTTCTCACTGTGAGTCCTAACAAAGTATAGAATATTAAACATTTTATCGCGGTTCTTCATAGTAAGCAACTTCTTGCTCTTAAGATAAATACTATAAATATAGGAAACTGTTTTCCTTCTTTACAAAATCCAGGTATTGGAAAATAAAGAATCCCAAATACACCACACTAAAGTGCATAGGTTTTGCCAGAATTGGTGAGCTTGACATAAAATACATGAAGAATTGATGTTGGTTAGAAAAATACGTCAAAAGCTGTGCCCACTTCAGCAGTTAGGATCTGTTCAAACAAAAATGTGCCATCATTTTTACACAGTTTCCCCAGCAGCGTACCAAGCAGAGAGATCTCATATGTTGATCAGCAGGGATAAGTTTCAGATAACTGTAGTAGTTCATCTTGTCTTCAACTGTCAGACAAGGCCTGCTGATATAAAACCAATTATTTTCACAAGAACTCTTGATCATACTCTTATACTAAATTAGTATTTGTAGTGGAAATGCTAAGTCATGGCCTGAAGCAGTGATAGAGCACCTGGTGGGAAGCCAGGCCAACCCAGGGGAGCTCAGGTGCATGCAATGGACCTGAGCAACTGGAAGGGGTGGAGCCAGGATCCACCCCTTCCCAGACCTCATTTAAGGGTTGGCAGTAAAGGTGAGAATATCTCTTGCTGAAGATCTCTGCCTACCTGAGGTCTTCCAAAGGTAAGCAGATATTTTTCTTCATTTTTGTGGCTGCTGCGTTTGGGCTCATTATCTTTTGCTTGAGTCAAAGGCTTTGCCACCCTGCTATTATTGTGGTACTTTCTATCCCATTATAGCATTACAGTATTGCTTTTCAACTAGGCTGTACCATGTTCAGCTCTGCAAGTCAGCAGAAAGGGTGGAAAAGTTTTCTTGTTCTGCATTAATCTATTAGATTATGTATTTGAAATGTTGTATGTCAAGCTGATTGAAACACAAACTGATATAATACGCTTATTTTAAAAAAGCTGTGAAGAGGGTACGAACTAAGGCTCAAGTATGTGCTTAACTCATGCTTTCCTTTATGCTTTTTTTTTTTTCTGTACACCTCCTTCAAGCTATTACAGGCACCTCTAAAATTGCATTTGTCTTATATGAGTAACAATAAAAAACCAAGCTGAAGCTGTTAGGCAAGTTCTACTTTTGAAGTCATTCTTACTCCTTTATGAGCTATGCCTTGTTAATGACGAATACTGGGAGCCTCAAGAAAGAACACCTTAAGTTTGTGAGGAAGCTTCAGGGGAAGGGGTGTAGAGAAAAACGACGTGCTTCTAAAGCTTAAGATAAATAAAAACAGTGAATTATTTTATAATCTGTCTCTGTTTTTCAGTCTTAGGTTCTTTAGAAATCAGTGTTTCAGGATATTTTTTTCCAGTAATTCTGAGTATATCTACACTGATAAACAATTTGCAAAGAACGCTGCCTGGGCATTGACACATAGCGGCACTGTATTGCCAAACTGTAGAGCTGTTCCTTGCCTGCTGTGCCCAGTCTAACTAGTAGTCCATCTGCCTATCCTGGGAACAGTTTAGTTGTCAGACTGGGTGAAGGACAGTGGCTGGGAGTGTGTGCCTTTTTCTGGGAGAAATTAACACTTCATAGGAAACCTGTGGGCTGTTTTCCACCTATCAGTCTCAGTGCCACTTCACGTGTCCTGGGTGCACTTTTTTTTTTTTTTAATACAGTTGCAATATTTGTGCTCCTACAAATTTAGAAGAAAGGTGGTGATTTCTTACTTCCACTTTGGCTTTCATTTCTTTTACTTATCTCCTTAAAAATCTGCAAGTTACTTCAGCTGCAGCAGCACAAACTTTCCCATAGTAAACATAAACAAGAAAAATAGATTTCAGCAGGCTAAAACAACCTAGAATAGGCTTCTGTTATGTATTACTATTCTCCACATATTTCCTTAGTGAACTTAGCCTTGCTCCCTTCATGACTAATCTCTCATTAATATTATCCTTTTTCAGAGAATAAAATCCATATTTTTTTTGTTCTGGTGCAGTTGACTACATAGCTCTCTTTCACTAACAAACTAGACTACCAGCTTTACTGCATAATTTAATTTTATTTACAAGGAAATAAAATTATTCAATGAAAATAACTGGCTGTGCCTTTAACTTTTGAAAGCATCAATGAAGTAGGCTTTCAGAGAACAAAGTAAATATTTATTTAGTAACAAGTTATATAAAGCAATTACCTCTATAGGAAGTGCACTTTCCCCTTCTTTATGTAAGAGACTCTTTGTTTCTGAAGAGGAGTTTTGCCAGAATAATGGCTGTACTACAGACTTACATAAAAGCAGAGAATGATAATCATAAGTAGCACGCAGCCATTGTTTCATTCTGCTGTGGTAAATTTACCTAGAATATACAATGCATAATAAAGTGTCCTAGTTTACATACTACATAAGGATCTCCAAATCACAGGTGCTTACTGAATCTAAACCTCAGAAATATTTCCTCTCTGTAAGCTGGCAATTTTACTAACTCGAAGTACTAACACCTTATTGCTCTAAATCATTTTCCTCAGGGCCAGTAGCATAGAACAGGTAAGATATCTAAAAACAGAAACACAAAAAAGACCGGCTCAATTTTGTTTTCTGCTGCCCACTATTCTCATGGTGGGGGGGGGGGGGGGGGGGGGGGGGGGG
>PPHD01004161.1:0-29289 GCA_002909625.1 Bambusicola thoracicus | reverse complement strand
GGGTTTATTCCAAGTAGGTACTTTAAAAAAAAAATCTTATAAAGTTTATATAAGCTTTTACAAAGTCGAAGCGTAGCTTCAGTCAAAGGGAACAGCAACAAATCCATCTCTAGGTGGATTACTGGCAAATAAAGAATATAATTAGGTGATCTCCAGAATGATTCTGGGTGACAGTGATAAGTGTTGGGGTGCAATCTGGCTTGTTAGCTTCAATCACCATGCTTGTCCTTTCTTTTTCTGCTGCCCCCAATCAGTATATCACCACTCTGGTGACCGGATTACTCACCACACAGATGGTTTAACCACTGAGCACAGAGGTTCATGCAGTGGTGACAGAAAAGTTGAGTCTTGCTGATTCCAGAAAAAGGGTAAAGCCTTACTGTAGAACTTGTGAGCTGTGGAAACTTCTCCACCACGAAACAGTAATAACGCAGAAAATTGATGTTCCTTTACTTCTGGCATTTCAAAAATAAATGTATTGCAACGGAGCTCATAAATAGTAAGTAGATAAATATAAATCAAGTGTAGATTATAAGCCATTATGAAAAATGCATCTATGTCTTTGCGCTGGCAAAATGACAAACATTTTTTTTTTTTTTTTAAGGACTGTTACAGGGCACTTGATGTGCTGAGAGCACATTTTTATTTTTAATCTTTATTTATAGAAAATAAATGGCTGCTTGAAGAGTACTGGACAGGAATGAGATGGCATCCAACAAGTCCAGAATGGTGGGAAGTCGACGCTTTCAGCGCTACCAACGACAAGCCCCCCTCCTCTCTGACCTAAGGGCCTCAACCCTATAGACTGGCTGGAGAAAGGCTGGCAATGGCAGGATTTGCAGTGGGCATTTTGCACCCAGTTCTCCAGTGTTCGGTTCTCTGGCTGTTGCTGCTGAATCAAGCAGAAAGGTGATTATTCTCTGTGGCTTTTTCTACAGCCCCTACCTGCCCTGTTTCCTCACAACAAGGCACTGCTGCCCTGGGGAGCCCTGAAAAAAGCTGGCTGAACAAAAAAGCTTCTTTTACAAGAAATGGCACTTAACATGTTTAAATATGAGGAACACCTGAGGTCCCTGGATTAGTTCAGACCATAGCAGAGGAGCTGGGGGGACATCTCACTGTGGCCTGCAGCCGCTCACGAGGGGAGCTGAAGGGCAGCACTGAGCTCTGCTCTCTGTGACAGCGACAGGGCCCGAGGGAACGGCATGGAGCTGTGTCAGTGGAGGTGCAACTGGGGGGGTTAGGGACAGAGTCTGCACCAGAGGATGGTCGGGCCCTGGAACAGGCTGCCAGGGCAGTGGGCACGGCCCCAAGCTGCTGGAGTTCACAGGCCATTCATCACGCTAAGTGATGTCATTGGTACAATAAAGAAAGGGAATGTCATCCAAAGGGAACTGGACAAGCTACAAATGTGGGCCCGTTTGAACCTAATGAGGTTCAATAGATCCAAGCATGCAGGGTGCTGCACCTTCCTTAGGGCAGTGTACAGAATTGAAGAGGAACTCTTTGAGAGCAGCCCTACAGAGAAAGACTTGGGGCTTCTGGTTGACAAAAAAGCTGGACATGGGCCAGCAGCGTGTGCTTGCAGCTCAGAGGTCCAACTGCATCAAAGAGGGGTGGCCAGCAGGGTGAGGGAGGAGATTGTCCCGCTCTGCTCAGCCCTTGTGAGGCCCCATCTGGGGTACTGTGTCCAGATCTGGGACTCACAGCACAAGAAAGATGTAGAGTTATTTAAGTGGATCCAGAGGAGGGCCACAGAGATGATCAGAGGGCACCTTTCCTGTGAAAACAGGCTGAAGGAGCTGGGCTCGTTCAGCCTGAAAAATAGAAGATTCAGGGAGACCTCTTTGCAGCCTTCCAGCACTTCAAGGGAGCTTATAAACAAGATGGAAACTGACTTTTTACATGATCTGATAGTGATAGGACAAAGGGGAGTGGTTTTTAACTAAAAGAAGGGAGATTTAGGTTGGATATTAGGAGTTTATTCTTTAGAGGGCAGTGAAGCCCTGGCACAGGCTGCCCAGAGAAGCTGTGGGTGTCCCATCCCTGGAGGCATTCAGGGCCAGGTTGGATGGGGCCCTGGGCAGCCTGAGCTGCTGGGTGGCAGCCCTGCGCAGAGCACAAAGGTTGGAACTTTGGTGGTTCCAACCATCCAAGCTATTTTATGTCTCTGTGATTCTGTGATCCTTGTGAGTCCCTTACAACTCAGGATGTTCAATGACTCTAAAAACTGTCTCTCCACCACATCACACCGTGAAGTGATAGTTTGGCCTAGCTTAGAAGTTACTGGCTACACTTGCTAGCATGAGTAGGTGCACTGCTAGGAATACACATCAACAAGCTTATGGAGGTCACTCCCGCTCCCGTTCCAGGGCTGAACACCATAATTGCATCTCCACAGTTAGGGGTACAAGATTTGACTACGGACACAAGAAGATAGCGAATTCTATCCATCCACAAACAAGCGGTGCACGGAACGACATGGAAATAGCTGCCCCTGTGGCCAATGGGAGCTCGCGGTATGGGACTACTGTTACGTAGAGCGCCGTTTTCTCGCAGCACTCAGCCGCCGGCCCGGCGCGAGCCCTGTGTCCAATGGGAGGGTTTTGAGGCGGACTGACTGCCTGAGTAACCAATCAGAGGGAAAAGAGCCGTGCACACCGCACTGTGAATGGCTGCGGCGTATGGACTGACGTGAGAGGCACTCAATGGAAGGTTGGAAGCGGGGAGGGACGCGCGCAGTTTGAATCGGCGTGGGAGGGGCGGAGGCCGTCGGTGGTGGCCACGGGGCGTGAGGGGTTGCGCTGCTCCGCGCGGTCTGGGGACGCTCGGGGCCCCTCGTCATGGCAATGGATCTGGACGAATGGTTGCGGCGGAGCAATGCCCGCTTCCAGACGTCCATCCTCGGCATCTTGGAACGGGTGAGGACCGCGCTGGGCGGTGTGTGCGTCCCGGCTGGCGGCCGGCCTGGCAGGCCGCGTTGCGGCGGGGGTGGGCGAGGCCCCACGGGCCGCGCTGCTGGCGAGGGGGCGGCGGGGGTTCCTTGCAGACGTCGCTGCTCTGTCGCGAGCTCTGACAGCTGCCGTCAGGAGGCTTCACCTCACAGCCATTTTGTGATAAAGATGCGGGAACTGCACGCTTGGCTGCAGACATGCGTATGTTTATGCCGAGTGGTCACCCAGCTGATCTGGGTCACGTTCTGGGGACAGTGCTGGCCTTAACGTCGAGGCAGCTTCTGCCCCGCTGTCTTCGTCCGGCCTCGGGCTGAGTGTGTTGTCATACATCGGGAGCTGCACGTCTGTGGTTGGTGGCTAATTCCAGACGACGTTCAGGAGAATCCGTGTAGCATTTACCACTTTAAGAACTCTTTGAATCCCCACTTTCTCCGTTTCTGGCTTATATTTTGAAATTAAATGGCTCACGTACATGCTTGAAATACACGTGGTTTTTTTTCTTAGAATAGTGTTTCCAAGTGTTTCCATGCTGACTTCTAACTTCCACCAATAAAACAACACACCGACAATTTCAGTCGAAGCAAAATTATGTAAACTG
The DNA here is from genome assembly GCA_002909625.1 of Bambusicola thoracicus. NCBI lineage: Eukaryota > Metazoa > Chordata > Aves > Galliformes > Phasianidae > Bambusicola > Bambusicola thoracicus. Next base: position 25,737 of record PPHD01004161.1, on the reverse strand, counting down.
TGTTTATGTACTAAAATTGTTTTTAATCATTTATCTATATTTAATCAGACTGGGAGAAGAAATCATTGAGAGTAGCCCTGTAGAGAAAGACTTGGGGTTCCAATGGGTGAAAAGCTGGACATGAGCCAGCGGTGTGCTCTTGTACCCCAAAAGGCCAACAGTATCCTTGGGCTGCATCAGGAGAGCAGTGGCCAGTAGGGAGAGGGAGGGGATTGTCCTCCCCCTGCTTTGCCCTTGTGAGGCCCCATCTGGAGTACTGCGTCTAGGCCTGGGGCCCTCAGCACAAAAAAGATCTGGAGGTTTTGTAGATAGTCCAGAACACTAAGCTGATCAGAGAGCTGGAGCACCTCTCGTATGAATAAATGCTGAGAGAAATGGAGTTGTTTCGCTTTGGAAAGAGATGGCTCTGGGGAAATCTCATTGAAGGCTTCCAGTATTTAGAGGGAGATGATAAACGTGAGGGAAGTCAACTTTTTTACATGGGTAGACAGTGATAGGACAAAGGGAAATAGTTTTAAACTAAAGGAAGGGAGATATAGATTAGATGTCAGGGGGAAATGTTCCACTCTGAGTGTAGTGAGGTGCTGGAACAAATTGCCCAGAGAGGTTGAGGATGCCCTACCCTGTTAGGTGTTCAAGGCCAGGTTGGATGGCACCCTGGGCACCCTGGTCTGGTGGCTGGTCTAGTTGTCAGCAACTGTGCCTGCGGCAGTGGGATTGGAGCTAGATGATCTTTGATGTCCCTTCCGACCCAAGTCACTTTATGATTCTGTGTTTTGTTCTAATATTTAATTATGTTTTTATTTAGTATAATTATCCTTTTGAAGATGACTTCCTTATTTCCATGGAAACCCTCACTTATGACACACCTGATGGTAAGAACTTCTTTCATCTTCAGTATTTTATTTACATGCTGTGTGTTTAGGCATAATGAAGTATGCAAATGCTGGCACTTACATAATGGAAGAGATTTCAACAAATTCTGGCTCTTGTTTGTGAACTTTGCTATGAGCATAGTAGTACCATGAGGAGTGGTTTACATGCAGTTTTTCAGTCCCTTGCATGCTCTGCTTTAGAGAACAGGAAAACAGCAGTTAATATTTGAATGACTTGTAATGCTAGAATCAAAATGCTGAAGACTAAAACAAAGTAGTAGAGGCAGTGGCAGGAAGCTGATAGGCATGATTGGGTTTTGTAGTTTCAGCTCTGCTTAGTATTCTTAAGGCTGCTGTAAGTTACGCATGTCAAGCGTGTCAAATGTCATGGTAGAACAGATAAGTAGTGTCTTTAATTTTTCACTGAATGTTCAAGTACTTAGCATAAATCTATATCATGTTATGCCATGTCATATGTTGCAGTGTTTCATTATCATTGTTAATCTGTTATAGAGTGGCTAATACTTACGGAGAAGGGAAAGACCTGTAATTTAGTAGCTTGGTTACTGAGAGGTGAAATACTCTGCAGAACTTTATCCATACTGAATTGTGGGTTATAACACGTAATTGACCTGTCAGTTCTTGTAGAGAACAACATAGGCATGAAGTGCTACCACAGCTTCAAGCTCACTGTAATGGATGCACTAAGTGCTCACCAAAGGCTGGGGCAGGGTGAAGACTACATGTACATACAGCACTCTAATACAGAGTCTTCGATTTGGAAGGGCTTGGTTATGGTTTTAATTCAGAAGCTTCAATGCAGTTGGTCTGTAATTACGGATTTCAGTACATAAAGCCTGTAGTATGGCTTCAAACATCCTCAAATACCATGTTGTCTGCATGAACTAAATAAATCTTATTTACTGAAACAAACTAATGTGTTTTTTCATTGTACATTTCATAGTAGATGGTTTGTTAATGCTCTTTGGTTTTAGCTTAGTGTTATTAGACTGGTGAGATGGGGTTCTTTGTTGTTTTTTTAAACCAACTTCTCAATTTTAACTTGAAATTGCATTGTTCTCTTGTTTTGTTTTCCTATAAGATTTTGTTTCAATCACTGTGTTGAAGATTGCTCAGATTTGATCATCTTGCTACTGCCACTCAATACAGATAAATAGTTTTATAAGAAATGCTGTGTTTGTATTAACGTTTCTTGTGATTTCTAGGACCAAAAGAGTGGGGAGATCTATCAACCAAGGAGGTTAGAAAACGATTTAAGGTACCTAATAATATAGTCTTACTACATAGTCAGTATTTCTATATCTCTTTCCTATATACCTATAGGAACAGATTCTAATTTTCTTGTGCCATTTAATACATGCAAGAGGAATCAATCAATGACATCGATAACTACTTTAAAATAAGTTTTTAGGATGGATTGATTAAGAATATCACATGAGATGGGTAGAAGTAGGCGATTATTTACTATTAGTAAAGATGGAAAACTGTTTTCTATTTATAGTGTTGTGGGCATGTCTTCTGTATATTTCTATTCTAAGTAGTGGTGTTATACATACAGTCACTTCTTACTCTGTTTCCTGAACTCCTTCATAAGAGCATAAAAGAGCTTTGTCAAAAGCCCAGTGTTTCTCACTAAATGTAAAAAGCTACCTTGCTGTGTAGCATGCCTTATTACCTAACACAGAAACTGTTCTGAACCCCACAGTGCAAGGAAATGAGGGTGAAATTCAGTCTTGGGGCTTAAGAATAGATTTAACAGAGAGAGAAATGTGGCTGTATTTCATGCGTATCACCCACTAAACATTGCAACAAGGGAGTGGCTGCACAACTTTTCAGACTTAATCCATTAAGAGCTGTAAGAATTCAATTTTAGCTCCTCATGTGTGGCAAGGTAACTGTAGTATATGTTCTTTTAGTGATTTTAACAGCAACAGTATGAAAGATCAGACATCTTTTACTGTGTATTTGTGGCTTTGCTGGAAAGGCCTTGCAGAAGCTGAAGGAAAATGAATGTTTATTTAGGAAGCGCCTACTTGAAAGATATACTAAAGAAGCAACTTTACTATTCTAAGATTCTTCTGACATTTCTTTTTCCTGTTTCTAATTGCAGCATTGTGTAAGAAGTCAAAGGACTGCAGGTAAAGTGCTTAAATACAAACACTTAAGTTCTACAAAGTCAAGTCTCTTGGATAAGTTGGCCTGTTGATCAAAAACCCGTACTAATGCTTATGTTCATAAAGATTCTGAAACCTAGATATAACATTTAAAATGAGTAAATAAATTATGATTGACATTGCTATCATCACAACTTGATTAAAATAATGTTCTCTTATCAGTTATACTGACAGGCTTTTGTTGTATTGTTTAGCCTTTGTCAGATGTTAATTGAATCTGCAAAGCCTACCCTGAGTTAGTCAGGTGTCCGTGTGGAGGAATCTGGAATTCGCTAGCTTTTTGGAAGGAACGATACAAGTAGGCATAGAAATATGTTAAAGGAATCTCACGAAGTTGCATGATGAGTGATCCAAAATTTAGCACATTATTCTGTGAGCTGACTGAATTAGGCTGCCTGCTGGAAATGTAGGTATTTCTTTATCGATCGAGTACCACGAGGGAATTTAAATCAAGTTGCATGCGTTCTGTTGCTACTTAGTCTTTTGGTGTTATACTTCTCCCTTTACATTTGTTCTTAAAAGGAGCTGTATGTTCCAATAAAGTAAAAGTTTTTTTACAGGGGTAAATGATGGGAGGATGTTACGGTGTATATAGTACAGAAACTTCTATGGTGGATATGTGAAGAGAAAACAACCCAATGTCTCTCGCTCTCCTCGTAATTCTACCAACAATGCGTCTGTACAAAGTTCAGCTATATACCTTGAATCACTCTACAAAATTAAAATGTTAATCTGGGAAGCAAGGTTAATTATTGTATAGTTTGAATACTTCAAAGTATTTACAGGAGTCAATAATGTCTGTGTGCTTCAGTTAGACGAGAGACATAATAAAATATAAATCCCTTGTGATATTTGACATCAGTTTATCTGGAAACAAATACAGAAAAAGCTTCTGCACCAAGCAGAAGCTTCTTTAATCTCCATCTTGAGTAGGGTAAGTGTATTTGCTAAGCGCGTATGTCATTTTCAGTCCTTGGGTCTGAATGAGTCTGTGTCATCCACCCCGTCATGAGAAGTCCCACTATAGTCTTAGTATCAGCACTGTCTTATATTTGAAGATAAAGATCCTCTCTTTTGGGAAAGATCACGTTTCTGTTACTTGTGCAGTAAGAATGTTAGGCAATAATTTTTAGATGTACTGTGTGCAATCTTCATTGTAGCTTGTGGATACCTTCATTGTGGATACTTTTTTAAATCTAATGAGGTGATAAGAGATTTAATGGGTTTTTTTACAGCTATGTCAAAGCAGTTTTCAGTAATTTTACTAATAACAATATCTGGCTTAGAAGCTAATTATGAAATAAGATTACACAGAAGTAAGATTTGTGTGAAGATAACTTCCTATGCGTGGGTCTAATGCTATGGATTTTGCTTATACTGGTCAGTTAAGTACTGATGTTCTAGTTTTTAATACAGAATAATACAGAAATTGAAATGTGAAAAGAGGAAATCCTGCTCCATGAGTTTTTACTGAAATATGGAGTATCTTATACTCTATATTTCTTCTACTTCTTATGAAATAAATGGGAAAAAAAAAAAAGATTGCTGATGGACCTATCTGTAAATGAAGGCAGGCATGGCAGTTCTGGAAAGTTCCCTTGCAAGAAAAACAAAAAAAAACAACAGAAAAAGAAACATTATAAACATGCTGTAGAGTTTTCATGGAATTGCAGAATATTCCCAGCTGGAAAGGACCCCTAAGGATCACTGAGTCCAACTCCCAGCTCCACATATGGCCATCCAAAATTCAAACCCAGTGTCTGTGAGCACTGTCCAAACGGTTCTTGAACTCTAGCAGCTTGGGAGGTACTGCTAGATCGTTATTCACATTCTTCTTTAAATCTCATTCCTTAACTCCTTGACATGTTGACAATTCATTGTGGAATGTGTTCATATGCTTTTTCTTAATAATTTGAAAAGAACAATGAGCTCAACAGTGTAGCATGAATGAAAATAGTGGTAAAAGTATTATTAATAGTTATCTTCACTCTTCTCTGTGTCCTCACAAGTTATTTATAAGCCTATAAATTATGTTTTTCAGTTGGACTTGAAATAATCTAATCCACATGTAAATCTTTATTGTAGGAAACAGTTTTCTGCAATGAAACCTCTTTAGTCAGTGTTACACAGTATGTGTTTAAAGCATTTCCATGAAACTTGATTTTTGAATTTGAGCAAAACTGAGTTTCATTTACTGTTTAAGATCAAACTGCAGGTGAAGAAAGTGATGCTGAGATAGTGTCAGTGAGAAGAAGATTTGAAGACATTCACTTCCAGGTAAAAATTTCTGGTATCTAATGTAGTAGAATAATTTTGTGTTTAACAGAAATAATTGAATGACTTGTATAGCTTGTATTGGCCTGAAGAGTTAATGCACTATCAGCAGATGACTTTCTGCATTGTGCATCTTAATGCATCTTTATAGTCAGTAGGGCAAATTAGAAGCTCGTATTGTTCTCCATGACATTATTTACTGAAATAATTATGATGTTTGAGTATTAGTACACCGGAGAAAACCATATGCTGTACAGAACAGGCAACTCTGATAAAAGCTTTTGTAGGTATGCTAAAAGAATAACCAGACAAATCACAAGTAAGGACACCTTTTAAACATGATTGTTCTTTACAGGCAGTCTAATATAAAGAGGGAACATGATTTTAAAAAGTAAACCTGAAATAATGACTAGTGTAACAAAAGCAGGATAGAATCTTCTGCTGTTTTTTGTCAAAGCTACGCCATGGGTATCAGAACTACCCAGACTAGTTATGAAGAAAAGTACAACGTGCATCTTGTGTGTGAAGCCATTCGAATCCTGTGTTCTGCTTGCTCAGATACAGTTGCCAGAAAATTATTTACTTTTCTGTTTTGTTTACCAAAAGTTCTAGACATTGACATGTATTTTCAGTAATCAAAAAACACCTGTCATTTATCATCGAATTGCTCTGTAACTTATCACTAGAACCGTTTTGCTGGTTTTTATGGGGCTTTTAGGGAATTGATTTGTTTTTGTTTTTTGTTTTGTTGTTGGGTAGGGTTGGGTTTTTTTTTTTTTTTCAGTCAGTAGATTCCTTGGATCAAAAAACATTCCTTGGATCAAAAAACTTATCTCTGTTTTGACGTGCAATTCCTTCTTGAGACTTTTTTTTTCTTTGCATAAAACATACATTAAAAAAATGAGCTTCATGCTCATTGAAGGTCCTCATCTGAATAACACCAGTTGGAAATAAAACTAAGCAATGTATTTGTGCTTTTCTGTGTCAATAACTTCTTTGTGTTTTAATCTTTTTTTTTTTTTTTCCCCTTAAGAATCTGGATGTAGATGATTTTAAAACGCAAGAGAAAGTACAGGTTCAAGTAGATGTGATAGTACAAGATAATGAAAGAAGAATTCCCAAATGGATTACGGTAACATATTTCTCCTGTTCTGTTAAAAGTTATTTGCTAATTAGAAAAACACAGTGATTCTGTAGCTATGTGTAGCACAATGAATCTTAATATAACTTCTCTGCAGCCTGCTGCCTGTGTAAATATCACAGTATCTCAAATCTTTGATGGCAATGATTATAAGAAACTTAGCAGACAATGTCCAAATACTTCTGAATTTTATACTTGGTTCTTTTTATCCTGATGTGTGAGTTGGTTTTCACTTTGGTAAATCTTCAGAAAAGCCTCAGTTTGAGGTTTTTAGGGGGAAAAAACTAAGATTTTGAATTTAATTCATTTACAGTACATGCTACAGCATCTATTTCTTACCAGATGTGCCAGAGACACGTAGATCATCCATATAAATTTACATGACTTCAGAATTTATATGTAAATGAGTGTGTGTGTGTGTGAACACACGGATATATATATCCACATACAAATTTCCGAATCTGGGAAAAAGATTGAAATACACTATGTAATCTAGAGGCTGCAAAGATTATAATGACTTCCTAGGACTCTGAAGAAATCTTACTGAAGTCTTAAACTAGACTTTTTCCTCCTTTTATAATTTGACTGTAAAGGACCTAGTATATTAAGAGGAGGGCAGGAGGAGTCATAAATAAAATGTTGGTGTTACTTTTAACATGCAAAAAATCCAGGATGAATTTAGGATTCATGTTTTTTTTACTTTTTTACTTTGTTCATTTTTCAGGTAGAACCTTCATCAAGTCATTTCACTTCACCAGTGCGAGAACTGATAGGTACACCTATATCTTCTGGCTGTGGGTCAAATATGTTGGCTATTAAATATTACAAACTTCAACAGAAGTATGTTCAATTTAACGAAAGCGTGTCTATTTTGTTACTGCTTATGTTTGATTCAAGGATTGGCTTTGGATGTGCTGGTAGTCAAAGCAGTATTTCACTAGTAACACTTCCAGACTTGATCCTGGAAACTTTAGATAGAATTTTGATGTAAATATTTCAAGCCTGAGGAGTACAAAAAATATGATTCTTATCATGCTTTACCTCAAGGGAAGCTGCACTGGTACTAGTTAAACACAAAGATTTCAAGAAATAAAAAATACATTAAAATCTGTAGGATGAGGCTGTGCCTTCTGGTCAGAAATAAGAGAGTGAAACAGTCTGCCTCTACTCTACAGTAAATGTATTTTCTGTCTATATATTAAGCTACTTAAAAATTATTTCTTTTTTTTTTTTTCCTTTTCCCAATACATCTCATTTCTGTCTTCTATAATCTGTTAATTCAATGTAATTAAGAAAAATATTTTAATTTCTCCTAGCCAATGGTATGTTAATAACCCATTTAGCTTGGCAAAAAAGCTCAATGATAGAAGAGCATATCTGTACTACATGTAATATTTTAAGTCATGTTACTGAAGTGTCTTAATTGTTGTTTTTCTGTTTTGAATAGGCAACCAAAGCAGTGTTTGCAGAAAGAAAGTAGAGTTGGCAAATGAATGTTCTTCTTCGGGCCCCCACCAGTTACAATTTTCTGGTGTTCCTATGTCACCAGATACAATAACTGTGCCCAGGCATCGATCTTTTCAAGAAATGAATGAAACTGACTATAATAGTACATTGGAAGAATATCAGTCTGCAGATGAAGGTTGTTCCTGGAGTAATGTAACACTTGCAGACTTGTATCCTAAAATGGTAGAGGTGCTGACAAAGCTTATTACAAAGGAAGCTCGGAAAAAAACCTTCAAATATGTGTTTGGATTCTATAAGTATAAAAGAGGGCATTCTAGAAGACCAAAACTCAGTATCACTGTAGAAAAAATAAGAAAATTCAGACCACTCAAATCGAAGAAAGCATTGCCCAGCATATGCAGCGGTAGTAAAGACATTCAGAATCAAACTTTTGGAAGTAAAGTAAATGAGAATAGTGGACCTTGTGATGATCAGTGTTTTATTGATAACTCATCTGGTCTGGTACCATTTTCATACAGTGACACAAATGAAATGGAAATGGACTGCTCTGATTCAAGTTTAGATTATCATTTGGTATTTAGAAAGGACCAAAAACTTCCTGAACAGATTGCTATTCCTAATGCTTTGGCTAGAATGGGAGAGACTTTTTTAGCAGAAGATCAATTACAGACTACTGTCTCATTGAACAGTTCAAAATACAACAAAAGTAGAAACTTGACTTACAAACATTCTTTGGAACCACCTTTTAGAACATCTTCTGCCAGTTCAGGGTCAGTGGCACTTCATCTGGTAAAAGAAAGTAAAACTCGAAGAAATGACTTTCCTTCTGATGACACATCACGTTTTTGCTCATCTACTTGTAGTGTTGTTAGCAATGGTAACGCTTTTACACCTATCAAAGACTATTATCTTGCATCAGGTACATTGCTCATAAATCCTGAAATAAAAATTTTGGAGAGGCAGAATTCTTTTAAACGCAGACACTCATTTTCTTCATTGTCTGTGAAACAGAGTCCTTCAAAGCCACCCCAGAAACACGAAGATGCGTTTGAGAAACTCTACTACAGACTGTGTTCCAGAGGAAGCCAAAAGCCTTTGACGTTGACAAAACCACTTTCAAACTCACAGAAGCTTGAAGAGAAAGGAGGAATAATGAGGAATACTTTCAGTGATTCTGTGGGATCCAGTATACAGTATAACGTTGCATTTGAGAAGATTTATCAGCAGTTGTCTAGTGAGGTGGTTCCAAAAATTCCTGGTTTCCAAAGAGCTTCAAATTTAAGGAAATATGAAGGAATACAGATGTCAGAAACTGTAAATGCTCTTGTTAACTCACCTGTTCGATCTTTATATGCAGTTCCCAGAGTTAAGAGACTAGGAAATTTTCAAAATGATCTTCTTTCTTCACCAGTAAAGCGATTGAAAAATATACCTGAACATTTTTTTTCAACCAAATGTCAGCAGATTTCTCACAAGAAATACGGTGATCTTCAGACAGTTGGCATGGATTTTGTTAGCCGACACAATGGCAGTAACACCAGATTTTTTAACAGTCACAACTGTCATCATCAGGTATTTAAAGACCTCGTGAAAATGATTGGTTTGCTGATACTTGGAGAAACACTTTAAAAATAGACCAGTACTGGAAGGTCTTCAGGCTAGTGACAGCATACTTCCAGCACTATTTGGTTGGTTTGGTTATTTTGTGAACTTGAGGAGATTTGTTTGCTAAACAAATATTAGTAAGTTGTGTTAAGCCTCCTGGGGGAATCCCACTAAAAGATTTTCTCATGTTTTTAGTACACCGTGTCACTGGTTAAGATCATTTCAGACACTGACCTTGCTAATTAACTGAAATCTGAAATGATTGTACTTTATTTACTATATATATGGATAAAATGAAATTAAGCTTTATTGGGCTCTGCTGGAATTACCAAACTTGTTTTAAATCAAGACCTTATTGCCAAGCTCCTTGTTTCTTCTAAGGCAAATAGTGAAAAAATAACTTGAGTTTTTTTCCACTCATGTAGTAGGTTGATGCTTTATTTTCAGGACTCTGGGTTTCACGCTTCTTCAGATAAAACTTTTCTTGTTGTTCCCGATGCTTCATTGAAAGGTTAGTTTCAGAGGCTATATGAATTACTGCTTTAGCAATCACTTCTTTAAAGAGCATCTCTCTGGATTTCCTCTATAAACACATATTCCTAGCTGACAGCTCTTCTTCCTCAGTAATAATCACATATGGTTAAGTTTTACTTCAGTAAGTAAGTAGAGAAGGGTTTCCTGATTTGCATGTTAATAGCAGTTTAAAAAGCTTTTCTGTAGGGTTTTTCCTACTAAAGTATTGCTTATTATTTAGTGATTTTCTCTTTTTCTATATTGGTGGTTGTTTTTACTTTCTACGTGCAAATGTATAAAATTGATAGTTTGTTAATAACCACTTGAATAACCAAATGCTTTTGTTTGGATTCTTCAGCTGTACAAAAATCTGCACTTGCATTGTTGCACGACTGTTGATACTTGTGTAGGTGAATTTAATTACTGACCTGAAGAAGGCAACTTTTGGTGATTCAGAACAATAGAATTTTATTCAAACTCTAGACTGAAAAGCTGTATTAGTTTAAGATTCTAGATACTAATTTTATTGTCTTCTAATAATAATCTGATTTTGGTTGAAGCATGTTTGTAACATAACCTGAACTTTTTTTCCCAGCTTAGTAAGAATCACCAATATTTATTTTCTGTACTTTGTTTTTATTGATCTTTGGTCATCAAATAACTAAAGTGTAAGGGAAAAATGCTGTGGAAGATTTTATGAAATGTTGTCAACTACTAAACAAAGAGAAAATGGTAAAAGAAATGCATTTGTTTGCATCAGATTTTTTTTTTCCCTGTTGTATTTTCATTACTGATACATAATTTTTATAAGGATTTTGATTATTCCCATCTGTCTTATTTTACTTTCCTCGAATTTTAACTCACACTTTATCTATTCCTTTTTTTTTCCTGGAATCATCTGTTTCTTCTGCTTTTATTTCTAATGGTCTTGATAAGGTAGTTTTTCAAAAATGCTTATTCTTGAATGTATTTGAGACGTACAAGTATGGGTTATAACATGTTTTTGAAACCAAATTTTGCCACAACCTTTTTAACTATAATATTTCAATAAGGAAATTTGATGATTTAAGTATACATATATATATATTACTGCCAGACTAGTATTTTAACTATGTACTACAGTGTTTGTGTTACTCTGCATAGTTCTTATCCTTTTCATAATATTATTTTTCATCACCAGAATCGGAGAGTACAGATGTCTGCTCTGGTTGGCCTAGGACAATGCCAAATTACAGCAGCCCTGGAAATGCACTGAAATGCCCTAAAAAGTAAGTTCCTTTGGAGAAAAAGAAATGTCAGAAATTCTTGCTATTCTACTTTTCTGTTAATGGTATGGAGGTTGTTGCTTAAATTAGTACTTGTAAAAGGAAAATGGGTGCATGGATGCTTTAGAGAGCCCAAACTAATCAAACCTGTAGACTTGAACACAGGGAGGCAAGTGTTTGTGGACAAAACTAGCCAGAAGCCAGCGTAGACGGTTAATAAAAACAAGATTGTATAATTGAACAGCTACTCTAGTAGCTCATTTTGTGTTCATTATAGGGGTACTTATTATTTCAGCCATGATGTTACTACAGAATTGTTTTGACTCAGGCTGTGTACCTGAGCTGACAAGTCTTCTCAGATCCTTAACTTCTGGAGAGTTCAGTGTATTATCATTCAAATAGACTCGCTATTAGCAATAACGGTTTTCTCTGGTACAAGAAAACTTCTTCCAGCACCCTGGTTACCAGCTATGACATCTACTTTCCATAGAAAATATGACTTCTGAAGGTTTCTCAGGTTTCTGATCTCATGGGTTTTTAATTACAAGCCAATTTAATAGGCAGCAGAATTAAAAAGCATTAGAAGTTCTCTAATAGTTTTGCTTCATTTTATAAAATAATTTTTAGATCTTTTGCCAGAAGGTCCCATTTGGCACCACAAAATGTGCTACCTTCCTGGACTCAAAGCCAATAAATAGTTTCACTATGCTTGAGATGATCCAACAGCTGATATAAAATGTTTCTGACAGTATGGAAATTAAAATTTCAAAGGAAGCCTGGATGTACTTTTAAACTATCTGTATGGAGAACATAATCAGAAAGACAGTTCATTATTTAGCAATTAGTAATTGTTCAGAAGAAGGAAAAGGTTTTTCTTTTGTTAGCATGCAAATAGAGAAGTTTCAGAAAGCATAGGAAATGAGAATGTCAGAGTGCTTTCTTGTGAAGCCATCTGCATTAGAATCTATTTTTTCATTCATTTGCCGATTTGTAGCTAAGCGGACTGCAGAGTGGCAAGATTCCCTAGGCCTGTGGTGTGAGATTCTTAGCCTTCTGTGGTCGTAACAAACATCCCAGGATTGAAGCTCTTTAACGGCTTTGTAGCCCTCAGAATTTTTATGCCTAAACAGGTGGCAAAACGTTGCAATGAATGGTTGTGGAAAGGAAAGGAATATTCACTTCCCATTTAGAATTGACTGCCTTTATCTAAAAACTGATTATGAAAAAGACGTTTCTGAAAAGAAAATATGTGGATGCTTTCCTATAATTGCTACACATTCATCAGTGTAAACCAAATTTATTTAAAATAGATATTAAAAAGTTTCCCCTTCAGCTGAGCACTCATTGGAAGGCTGCAAGGAATCCTACTGCTGTTCACAGTTAAGGGTTCAGATATCTCGCTTTAGTGATTTGTTTGTTTCATTTTGTTCATTAAGTAGTCAACAATTACAGTATTTTCATGTAACTTTCTTTGTTCTAAACAATTATTTTATATAGGGTATCCAGAAAACTAAGCTACACCGATGGGAAGGACCGAAATCCTAGCAATCCCTTAGACAACGTCCTGATCAAAACTCACCAAGGAGCTTTCATGGCATACAGAGAAAATGGCATTGTTTTATAGTTTTTACTTGTGGTTTGTTTGTTTTCTCAAAAATCACAGATGTATTAAAACAACTCAAGTATTTTAAGGAAGAAATCCTTAGTAGACAGGAATGTTACTGTAATACACAATTAATACTGATTTATTCTTCCCTGTAACATAAATCTTCAGGAACTAACTCCAGCCTTCTTACAGTGCCCTTCAAAATTCTTGGGCTTCGTCAGGTGTTGCAAGGAATCAAGTTTCCTTTCTATAAATGTATTTGAATTATATATTTAGCAGTATTTATATTGGAATGTGATTTGTATTACGTTTTTATCTGCTGATAAACTTTTATGATTCAATTTTGATTTTAATCTTGATTCTTAATGTACTAGTATTAAGACCTTAACAAACTCAGCATCTACTGAATTCTGCCCCATTCCTGTTGTACAGACATGTCAGTACGAAATGCCTGAAATAAACTTAAGCTAGGTAGTTATATTCCTCTACGTCCTGTCAAAATTCTGCCTGACATACTGTATATTCTCAATAAATACATGTTCTGAAGAAATACCTACTTGTAGTGGAAATGCTGAATCGTGGCTTCACACAGTGATGGAAAACCTGGAAGGAAGGCAAGGCAAAGCCAGGGGAGCTCAGGTGCATGCAGTGCCCCTGAGTAACCAGAAGGGGTGGATCCTGGCTCCACCCCTTCCCAGACCTCTTTTAGGGCTTGGCAGTGGAGGCAAAGTTATCTTACCTGGAGGTCCCTGTGTACCTGAGGCCTTCTGAAGGTAAGCAGCTTCTTTCCTTTATTTCTGTGCCTACGGCTGTTGTGTTCGAGCAAGTCTGACCTTGCTGCTATGCTGTCATTGCTGTGTTTTCTATTGCATTACACTGCTTTAAAAATTTTATTTCAGGAATAAATTCTCAGGAAAGTTTTATGTATCTACAACAAATACATGAGAAAGATTTGACAGGGTTCCAAGGGTTTTTCTTACTGCGTTCTTTCTTAGCAAAGAGACAGTTTTAGTGGTATCAGATCAAGTATGCTCTGTTTTAACTGCATTGCCTCATGTTAACTTTTCAAACTTCAGGAAAGGATAAATTTATTTGACTGAACTTCATTTAGGGGCATGTGCTCTTTGGTTTGGTTCTGATGTTGGGTTTTTTGTTTGTGCTTTTACACCATTGCAGCACTTAAAATCAAGATTTTGATGATTTTAAGTGCTGTTGAATGGAATAAGGAAGCAGCTTCGCTAGGGCCTACACTAGCGTAAGATGACAGTCTTCAGTGGGTGGTTTCTGCAGTATGCGTGTGCACACAATCTATCTTACCTCATTCCTGCATTATGTTTTCTTCAACAATTGAAGACTCTTTCAGAAATGCTTTACTGGCTCACTTTTCTTCTGGCTCCAGGTATAGATGAACAGCAGGGAATATACTTTGTGAACTGCATTCTTGGATTTGTTGATGTAATTATTTCCCTTTATTTCTTGAGAAAGTACTTAGAGAGTATGAAATTCCATGCTATCTGTTGTAAGTGTAAACTGTAATTAGTTTTTGGATGTATCAGGGTATATCTTCTAAACAGCAACAGAATACAAGCTTACCCAGGTAGGAAAGCAGATTTATTTAAAGAACAGAAATAGTTCATTCATCTATGGAAATTACTTGGAATCATAAGGTAGTTCTTGAAAAACTTTAGGTGTTGGAAGATAAGCTTATCCCAGTTCTATTATTTTTTGTGTGTGTCAGCAGTAGCGAGGAATAGGAGAAAGTTACGTGATTATGTTTGGAGTTTGATCCACCAACATCCATCTAAAAAGAATGATATCACCAAGAGTGTCATGATTGCTGGAGGATATCTGGCATAGACCTATGAAAATTCAATGGTGCTACTTAATACTCTGTTTTTATCTCTTTCTGCCCTTCAAAGTCTTCTGCTTCTGCCACTGTGTAATATACTTCTCCAATGTACTTTTTTATCTCTTATATTGAATTGTTATTTAAGCTAAGTGCTAAGCTTTCTGTTAGACAGTTTCATGTTGATTCCCTCTGCTTCAAAATATGTATAGCACTATAAGGACAGGTTTTGTTACTGAGACTACACCTAGCATCTCCTTTCCTTATTTTATTATAATTATGAGGATAGCTCTGAAAGTAATACTTCCTATTTTATTATGTTAGAGGCAGATGTTGGTGGTATGGCAGTGGAGGTGTATTGACAATATTCTCTTATATGTTGTTGTGAGGCAACAGGTGGTAGCAGTGGGGCCATCTGACAAAATGGCATCTGACATGGAGGTGCATATGAAGTAAAGGCGTGTAATTGAATTCCTCCATGCAAAAAACATTGCTCCCATTGACATTCTTCAACTCTTACTGAACATTTCTGGAACCAAACAGTGGATGTGAACACAGTGAGGCTGTGGATGGTGTATTTCAGCAGTGGTGACAGCAGCAGTCGATCACCCACTGGTGCAGATTTTTATGAGGGCAGCATGCAGGCTCTTGTTCGTTGCTGGTGAAAATATATGGCTGATGGTGGTGACTATACAAAAAAACCCCAGCATTTTGTAACTAAGAATTTGCTCTATCAAATAGCATTGTTGTGCTCCTTCTGTCTGTTGTCTCTCTGCTGGCAGAGACTGATTGTTACAAATCATTTGCCAGTATCATTACTTATCCTCAAATACAAATGAATACAGTGTTATGTTAGTAGAGGAGTGAAGATTTGAGATGTGTTCCAACATTGCTCACGAAAGCAAAGGACATATAACAGGCTGCATGAAGCCCAAGTCAGCTAATAATTAGCCTCGCTCCCCACCTTGTGGCATCATGGCAGTGACTCTTCCCAACCAAGCAGTCCATGCTGGTCCTGATGCACACCATTATTCAGCAACAACCGAAACATTGGCCCAAGACAATTTCTTCTCATTCAGTGCAGCTCAGACAAGCTGAAGGGTTGGGCACCCATGCTGTAGACTGTTCACATAGGAATGACAGAATGGCCCAGGTTGGAAGGGACCTCAAGAATCATGAATCTCCAACCCCCCCGCCACAGGCAGAGCCACCAACCTCCACATTTCACACTAGGCCAGGCTGCCTGGGGCCCCATCCAACCTGGCCTTGGATACCTCCAGGGATGGGGCATCCACAACTTCTCTAGGTAGCCTGTTCCAGCACCTCATCACTCTCATAGTAAAGAATTTCCCCTTGACATCCAACCCAAATCTTCCCTCCCTGAACTTAAAACCATTTCCCCTTGTCCTGCTGTTATCTACGCTTTCAGAGTTTACTCCCCTCCTGTTTATAGGCTCCCTTTAGGTACTGGAAGGCTCCAAGGAGGTCAGCCTCCAGTCTTTTCTCCAGGCTGAACAAGCCCAGTTCCCTCAGCCCATCTTCATAGGGGAGGTGCTCCAGCCCTCTGGTCATCTCTGTGGCCCTCCTCTGGACCCTCTCCAATGGCTCTCTGTCTTTCTTGTATTGGGAGCTCCAGACCTGGACACAGTATTCCAGATGGGGCCTCACAAGGGCAGAGTAGAGAGGGACAATCACCTCCCTGTCCCTGCTGGCCTCCCCTCTTCTGATGGAGCCCAGGATACCATTTGCTTTCCAAGCTGCAAGAACACACTACTGGCTTATGTTAAGTTTTTCATCCACCAGGATCCCCAGGTCCTTCTCTGCAGGGCTACTCTCAAGAACTGCTCCTTCCAGTCTGAACGGATGCCTGGGATTCCTTCAGCCCAAGTGCAAAACCTTGCGCTTTGCTGTGTTGAACCTCATTAGATTCACCCAGGCCCACCTTTAAAGTCTGTTGAGTCTCTGAATGGCATCCCTTCTTTCTGCTGTGTCAACTGCACCACTCAGCTTGGTGCCCTCAGCAAACTTGCTGAGGGTACACAGTGTTGAATGCAGATCGATTTTTTAATTGGGAAAGCATCTGAACCCTTAAGTGTGCATGTGTAAAGCACCATTTCTTTCCAAAAGTACTGTTATAACCAATGTAGAATAATCATACTCTACAAGAGTTCTACAGGCAATCTAGTGGATCCTCTGGGACTGTATGAAATTGATGGTTGTTTTTAAACAAAGGATTAATTTTTACTTTACCACAGAGAAACTGATATCTCTTGTTCACAGCTCCCTTTCAAAATGTATGCAGAAGGAAAAGTCCTTTAAAAGGGCAGCATGAACCTACAGCTACCTTTTGCTTAATCCACAGATGTGCTTAGAAGATGATTTGAAATATTTTAGCTTCTTCACACCATTGTTATTTAAGTTTGCTGGAACACTATCTCTAATCGTTCACTGTTCCTCCAGAATAAATAAAGCTGATCTCACTTTGAATTCATATTTGGTTCATGAAGCCACTTCAGATGTTCTCTCCATTTGTCCTATGAATCAAACCCATTAATCTTATGGGATCGTCGTGAATAGCTTCTACATTTGCTGTATTTTCAGCAGCCAGTTGCTCACTGTTAAGGTAAATACAAACTTTGGAAGCCGTAATGGTGGATTTAGATAATCTGTCTTCTTCATCCTCTAAGGGAGGGTCTTTCTTCCTCCTTGGTTTTCTGCGTTTTCCCTTGGTGCTGTGATCAAGTGAGGCGTAACACATCTGATCAACTGATTCCACCTGGAAGGAAGTTTATTTTATGATTAACATTCAGTAGTTGTGTTTGCTTTAAAGTTATGTCTAAGGCTTTGAACATAATAATCATAGTAGGGGCTGAGGTTTACCCAAACAAGCTGTAAACTATATCATTAAAAGTACAAATAATTAAGTTACATCAGCACAGAAAACAGACTAACATAACTTAATGATAATTGGCTCATATTCTTATAACTGTGGCAGAGAGGAAACCCTCTTCCAGGTATCATTCCAAAGATTCTCTGTGGGAAGTAAGAGCAGTTTATGTAATCATTCCCAGTTCTTTGACATGCAGGGCATTGTTCGATCTGCTTTTCTTCACTCCAGCTGATTTATTAGAATCCCATTATTAGCAACCACACTTCTCACAGACTTTGTGCAGAAAAAAAGTAGTAACGGTGACTCTTTTCTGCTTATGTTATCTGATTTCCAGTGTAAAATGTATGTTTTGTGTTTCCACTGCTTCTCTCTGTGTTTTTTCAAGCCAAATTGTTGAGCACTTTTGGCACTGGAATTTTCATAGATGATTCTGTTTCTGTGAAGTTTATGAAAACAGATCTTTAGATAAGAAGGGAGAGACTGGAAATAATTCCTTATGAAATACCTGGGAAGCAACTCCAAAACTGATGTTAGGACTGCTTCAATTTTAGATAGATTTCAACTGAAACTTGTATGCTTTTGGGTCTCCAAGTAACAACACAATACAAATCAATAGAAAATCAGTTGTCTTTAACAAGTTAAGGAATATAGATTTTTATACTGGGCAGGAGAGAATCAGTCAAATTTGTGATTATCATGTGATTCAAGTCTAATTGAGCCGAATTTGCATGCTTATGACTGACCATTATTATGCCACATGGATGGAAATGAACTGTCTGTAATCTTTCTCCTCCCTTATTAATGACCCAGATTGAACAAAAATTCAAATATGCTTAAATTCCCTGATAAACTGAGACACTGAAGTATGGTAATTTTTGTGATGTGCAGCAGGAATATTTCTGTTTTTATTGTCATGGAATAAATACAAGAACTCTATGACAGACCACATCGCTCTGATTCAGAAATCCAAAATTAGAAGTAAAGATACCTGTAGTTCGTTGACTGGCCTTTGAGGCTGGGACTTCATCTGCTCGTAACAACATTCCTCTGTAATTTACCAAAGCAGAAAAGTATTTCCATTACTAAGGCACACTACTCAGTATTAAAAGATCCAATTAACAAATTGTCTGTTACAGAAGTACCCCCTCATCCCCACCAGTTTACTGTGTTAGAAGTTTCACTTGTTTTGTGGTGATGCAGATATTACTTCTGTCTTCCTCTGCTTATAGAGAAGCAATTAGCTAAGAAATTCTGGCACAGATTTTCTGAAGCAAAAAAAAAAATTTCTGTCCGTGTGGGTGGATGGGAAGTTTCTCATTCCCTAACTGGACATTATTTGGAGCTGCTAGAACATCTTCAGTTAAGAGTAACCTGACATATCTATGTATTTGTCAGTACAAGCAACTTTTCAGCTACAGAGCTATGCAGAGACTAGTAGGCTTTGAGTGACATACCACTGACATGTCTATATCCAGCTGTAGTTATATGATTTTACTGCCTCTAATATAGTATGGGTTGCTGCTGTGGAGGATTCTTCACTTTGGCCCAGTGAAGCAGTCTGCCCGCTGTCCAGCCACCATGGGCTGTGCTTCAGTGTTTCTGTTAACATCTATCATTTGTGAATGGCCAGCGCAGAAGAGCAGGTATGTGCTACTTTCTGCTAGCTTGTCTGGGGGCACTGAGTTTGGGCAGACTCAACTGTGTCTTAGATTGCTTGGAAGTGTGTGTGCTAAGTGTGTTATTTAAATGAATGCAACTCTACATACAGAAAAGTTGTTGGTTTTGAAGTAGTTGACTGTTTGGATTGTTTAAAAAAAAATAAAATAAAAAGGTCAAATTCTATGCATGACCTCATCTTACAAGTAGTGCAGTACGGTAATTTGATGTAGGCCCTAAGTAGGTATGAGTAAAGCATTTTTTTTAAAGGGAAAGAGTTTTAAGGCTGCTGAGAAACACAGAACGTGTTGGCCAGTCTGTTCTTAATTCTGCATTTCTTATAGACACTGAATAGACACGTTCTTAAAATGAAACTTACCTAAAACATCTTGACTGAGATTGCCATAAACTGGGTCATCTCCTGTGTAACAGTCATCATAGCTAGAATAGGAATAGAAAGGTAATTTTAAATTGTTTCATAAACAGGACCTCACTATTCTACTCTTACCATTCATTGTACATACACATAGCAGAAGACTGTATGTGACCTAAAAACCAAGATGAGGGGATAGTAACACCAGTTTCACAGAAGGAGAAGAAAGAACACTTCCCGTATTCTAAACTAAAACTGAACTGAAATTGAACTCAAATTCTTATGTCAATGCACCTAAACAAGATCAAAGCAAAGTTCAGCTTTGAATATTTAATGACATTCTGTGTTTTGCTACCTGGTGTTGTTTGAAAATGTTTTCAAACATTTGTAAAAATGAGGATTGTTGGAGAGGCTCACTGTCTGATCCTACTGCATCCCTATCCCGTGCCTTGCTGAGGATAAAGTAATGGAATATATCACTTTATTTCAGTGGTATTTCTCAGCTGAACAGGCAGTAACAAAGAAGAGGGACTTCCCAATTTCCATGGAATATATTAATGAGGATTGATTTTGGAGGGCAGACAGCAGCTTTTGTGGTTTTGATTCAGGGGCCTGATATATATGAGTTGAGGTGAAGTTCCTTCCGTCTCTGTTTTCCACAGTAACTTTAATATGGAGTAAATTCAACAAACTTAGTGACAGATGGGGAGCTGTCCAGCATCTGGAATCAATGCAAACAAACTGCTTTTTTGCTTTGGAATATAATGTGCAAAAGAAATGTAAATACAAATGATTGTTCCACAAGAATGAAATAACATCAAAATTCCTTACTGTTTTCTGGGTGTTCTCTTTACTACAGATTAACTGATTTCAAACAGTTAATAGTGCCTTAACACAATATATCACACTTCTTTCAGTATGTAAGGTTACCATATTGGCATGCAGTTTTTTTATTCTTGATGAAATGTCTGGAGGGCATCTCTTACATGAAAATTTTTCTCCTGCCTTCTTACTTTTCTTTTTTAACAATCATTCTGCTCTCCAGTATCTCCAGGCAGGCCACATAAGATATTGGAGGGATGGCACAGAGGAAAATTCAAAGACATCTATCATCATTTATTGCTTATTCTACTCTTCTCAGAAAAAGATTATTTCTACAGCTTACCTTTGAGTGTTGTCTTCATTGTCTTTATACATTTTAGCTGAAAAAAAAAAATTAAAAAAACTTAAAAGAAAATGAAATGTGATCCTTAAGAACAATTTAGATAATTGTCTTAACTGGCATGCTTTTTGACTTCACTGTAGAGAATGAAATTGAAAGCTGTGGCATCTAAGCACTTTCAGTTGTCCCCTGCTTCACTCAATTATTTGAATAATGATTTTAAAAACTGCTTTTGTTATGTTTCTGTGCTGTGCAACGGACTCTGTGTTAGTTTACAAGAAGGTCTTCAATCTCTATTTTGTTAAGCAACATCAGATGCAGTCCCTTCTCCCAGTAGTGTACTATAACGCATGGGATTAATTTCTTGTTTCCTCCTTTTTCTGCTACCAACTCGTTTTGTTGTTGTTTTTTTACCTCTGCCTAGGGAGGCATATCATGTGTTTATATTAGAAGATGAAAGGTTCATTTGTTTTACTGGCTCAGTTGCTCCTGTCTCTGAGAGAGATCTACAGATGAAGAAACTGAGGCAGAGAGATTTATTGCTAGATCTTGATTAATAACTCAGGAATGCATGGCTTTCTATCTTGTTCTCCAGAACTCCAGAATTTGCCATGGTAGAACTCTGATACGGTGAAAATTGCAGCATCAGCCAATCTGACTGCAACCTTGCTCAAGGTTATTTTTGTAAATGACTGTGATTTTTTTTTGTCACACAAATATCTGCCTAGTAACACTAAAAGACAAAAGAAAACAAAAAGGCAACACTCTCCTCCCTCTCCCAGAACACTCCAACATCTCTTCTAATAGCCTGTCATACCAGTTCTTACTCATTGTGAATTCTGCTTATAGGCAGAAGCCTCCTGCTTACCTAGATATCTATACATGTGAATATGTTTGAAGTGGTTCAATCTACCAGTGTTTACCTGCCCATCGATATGCATGCAGCACGAGGTGCAGATTTCCCAGTGTAAAGGCGCTTTTTCCTGAATGGGAGTGGTGAGGATTGTACAGCTGATTGGTACTACTGCCTTAGTCAGTTATGTGAAAAATCTTAGTTGATTTTAATGAAAACAGAGCATGACTGTAGTCATCCTCTAACATAAATAAAACAAATTAGTTCCATAAATTAAACAGTAACTTTTGTTACTGACACATTGTATTAAGAGCTAGAATCCCATGATGAAAAGCAATTCAATTTTTTTTTCCAAATAAAGTGAGCACAAAATTTTTATATCTGAAATTCAAATAAGCTTTTAGGAGGAGTTTGAAGAGGATACAATTTTCTTAAATGTATTTTTTATTACTACAGCTACTCAAAATCATTTTTAAATTAAAGTACATATGTTAAATCAGTTGCATCAAAAATATTCTATAAAAGGGGAGTTATTGATTTTAAAAATACACATTAAATATAAAACATGAGCCAGAAATAAATTCTTCAGTGTATACGCATTGCTATTGGTTTATCTTCAGAGGATGAATTTGGGTAGCTGTTTTTAGTAGCCGTTTAGGCAGCTAATGATCATCCTATACTGTTATCTGACTCTCCTAAAAATTTTAACAATTTCATCCTCACAACTAGAATCATTCTAGTCGAAAGATAACTGCACAATTCAGAAAAGTAGTTTGTTGGTTTGACGTCTGTCAAAATCAATAGCATTCTCTGCAGATATTTTTAAGCTCTCAAATTCCATCCCTTACAGAGATAATGTTGCTTACCTTCTCGCTTCTTTTTCATATAGTGTGAAATATTCAGTATCAATGAAAAAATCAGAGCCAAACTTAGAAAGGCCAAAACTCCCCAGACAGAATAATGGCAGTCCATTCCTGTAACTGAAAGAAAATTGTTTTATAATACATGTCATCTATAAATCACACTGTAATTTTTGTGGCTGGTTGATTTTTTTTTTTTCCTTCCTTTAATTCAAGCTTCTATATATTTATTTCACGCTGTAAGAGCTATAGCTGTAAGAACTAAATAATTAATACCCAAACCAGCTGCTAAATAATAAGAAAACATCTGTAAATTTTAACAGAGATGCTGTTTCACCCCGAATCAAAGGTTGGGATATTGGTTTACCTGTAAAACAGTAAAAATCAGAAGTTAACAAGGAAAAGAAAACCTCATTTTAGTGAATCGCTTTGATTTCTTTTTTCGGATTTTCAGTAAATTTTTGCTAAATGTTAGAGTCCCTGAATAAACGTTAGAAAATGAATTCAGACAGAACTTCACTGGAAATTTGTCTGTGCAACAGATTTCAAAGATTGGTTGTGTGTTTCCTTGCATCTCCTATTAAAGCCACTTATCTTTACTGAAATCCATGCTCTCCTTCCTGAGAAAGCAAATGATGTAATAGCAAAGGATGAGCAGAAACTGGAAGTTGGACAGCCCGTGGACAACTGCAGAGAAAACCCTAAACGGCTCCTGAAGTACATATACCAGGAGGGTCTGTTTCATTGAACAAAGCCTCAATTTGCGCTAAAACTGCTTCTTGCTGAAGTCCTTGTTAGAAACACAAGAAGGAACCCATACTCAATATATATGGTCATTTAAATAATTTATCAATTAACATAGCTCATGTGAATTTTCCATTTCAAACCTTTCTGATGACTATAGACTAATTCTCAAGGCCAAAATGATCAGCATTGCTGCAAATGGCCTGTGAAACCTTTCCCTGACAGCAGACATACTAAGCTGAGTGAAGTGGTGAAATAAGCATGAATCTAAATTTTTTCTCATTTCCTAGAGGCATGTTTCACATTCTTCTAGATTTGGAGTGCTTGAAATAAGTTCTGAACTTAATAAGTAATGAATTCCACTAATACTGCACAAAAAAAGTGTAGCAGAAGCAGAGCAGTCAACAGTAGAGGTTAGATGATACCGCCAGTTAGATTCAAGCATGTCCGTAGTATTCCCTTTTGTTTTTGATCTAGCTGAATTCCATCAGGGGCTTAAGATTTTATTTACTTCTTAAAGGAAAGCTGATGTAAAGCAATAGAGGACTATGTGTTCCTATGTTGAAGACGAGGGCAATATATTGGTCCTGCTGAAAATAGAAGTGATTGCTCTTTGGCTAGCTGGCTCTGCCTCACCTTAGGAAGTGTCCCTTCTATTTTTTGTTCTCTAATTATGCTAGTGTTGCAAAAGATCTTCTAGTTTTGTTTTATTCCAATCCACAGCTGTTCTTACAACAAATGAAATAAAATAAATAATCCCAGGTGGTGAAAAATGAATCACGTGAGCTAAGGTGCAGCTTTTCTTCCTGCTCAGAACTCTTCTTAAAAGAACTAAACAGAACAGATAAGCTGTACCTTTCTGGCAGATTTGTAGCTCTTCTTACCAGATCCTTCCAGTGACCATTTACCCTTCCTTTTAAACTAAATATTCAATTTTTCATTGTTTTGTTTTTTTTTTTCTCCTACTGTAGTTCCCCCAAAGGAACTTGAGGGCTCTCCATGACTGCAGTAACACTTTTCATGTTGTGAAACACTTTCTTGCAGTGAGATACAGACATTTAAGACAAGAGACAACACCCCACTTCATATTCAAATATATTCCCATTTTCCAGAGGAAGAATTAAAAGGGATGACTCACCTTGAGAAGATGTTATTACCTCAAAAACAACCAGTGCTTCAAACCTATTTACAATAGGTCTACAAAATTTGCATTCTATTCAACCTGCCCAAAACTACCAGTAGTCTGTGTAAGCGCCAGGATCTTTATGGCCAGTGTAGTGCCTAAATATTAAGTCACGTTTCCTCCTTCTCCCTTCTCTTCTGTCTTTTGTGACATGATTGTCTTTCATTTTTCTTATGCTAATTTCTTATTGCTTATCCTAAAAATCATTGTTCAGTGAACAAAAGCAGTATTGCAGCCTGAGAAATTCCCTTCTCATGTACCTGTGATAGAAACTACTACCCTGTGATTCATTGGAATGAAAAGAGGAAGAAGATCCCCAACGTAGAGCTTGGACCTGAGTTTGTAACTTCTTGATGATGGGTTGATGGTTGGACTAGGTGACTTTAGTGATCTTTTCCAATGTTTACAGATTCTATGATCCTTGGTATTGAAGGCTATACTTTATTTCTCTGTTTCAGGATTTCTTTTTTTCCCTGGTGTTTCCAGAGTAGGAAGAGAATTCTTAATTGACTTGAACAAGGGAATCAAATTTTAGAGGACAAGCAGGGTGTTTTTCACAGTTTAGCTTCTGAGTTAAATTGAAATTACTGACTGGAAAAAAATATAAGGTTGGTAAAACGTTATTTCTCTAGGACTTACTAACTATTAAGGCAAAACAAAAGGCCTAAAATCTGAATTTCTAATAAAACCTACTTCTTTTTTTAAAAAATTTACAAGCTATAGCTGTCTAATCCGTAGTTTAGAAAAATATATGGGTTTGAGGAGAGATAGAAACAACAGTATAATTCAGCTGAACATCACTTCGATTATTTTAAAATTAATTTCCCAAAATTCTGAATCCATTTGCCTGTATTTCGGTACAATGGATACATGTATGTGACTTAAGTGTCTTCTCTTTGAATCTTCTTCTATCTTGCAATATGAGCTATTTGTTTGCCACACAACACTACTTCAGAAACAAAATCAGTTTTCAGTTACCCATGAAAGCATACTAAAGGCCTTGATCTCTCACATAAGAATGTCCTTCTGCATGGTCTGTGCTTTTCTGATGTCAGTTTCAAGTTAATTCTGCCTTCCAAATAATAAATACAAGAGGTTTTTCTTTTATATCTTAGCTTTATGGCTATACAACTCCCAGCTCTTTTCCAACTGCTCTTTTACTGTCTTTATATTTGTTACTGGTATACTGGCTATTTACAATTGCATTATTTAATATTTTAACAACAACA
>PPHD01004160.1:0-29295 GCA_002909625.1 Bambusicola thoracicus | reverse complement strand
AGAAGTGTATGAGAGCAACATGTAAATTCCAACACAGTAAAAGATGAGATGGCAGAAACTGAGGAATGTGTTGCAAATCCAACAGTGTTTCTCACCCAACTTCAGCTTTTCATTTCCAGCTTTTCTCCAGTACTGTTTTCAGTTTTGCTGCTTCTTCATTTCAAACCAAAAACATAGCGTGAAATGCCTGAGTTTTAAAAGTGCAAAAACAACTTGTGTGGTAAAAGCAGAGAAAAGGAAAAAGAGAGAAATGGTAACAGAATCTGCCACGGACATGAGTGGAAATGTAAGTGGGTACCTTTGACTTGCACGAGACTCGGGAGGCCACAAGAAGCCCTCAAGCCCAGCACAGCGCCCTGGAGCACTGGGATGATGTAGGGGAAATGTCTGGAGCAGAGAATGTGTGGAACAGAGGCACTACAGAGGTAAGCTCTGGATCCCATATAAGGCAAAAGGATTCAATAGTGGTGACAATGTAATGAGCAAACCTAAAATAAGTGATTATGTTGGCAACACAATTTAACCACAAGTGAAACAAATAGACACAGGACTTTTCCTTGGTACAAGGAGTGCTTCTGTGCATTAGTAAATTACAGGAATGTGCAAGGGTGTGCTCCTAAAACTGTGGCTGAGATATTTGCAGGGGCAGAGGAAAAGCAATGGAAGCAGAAATGGGGAAACTAAAGGGGCAAAACTTGAGGTTAAGAGATGTCTGTAGGCACTTCCTAGGGCTGCACAAATCATAGAATCATGAAGGCTGGAGAACAGCAGTAAGCTCATCGAGTTCAGTCGTCAGCCCATCATTAATAATCAGATTTAGTTGGATCTTCTCAAAATATGTAAACTGCGGACTCAGGATATCAGTCCCCACAGCTCAACCATATGCAGCCTCTGCCCTCAATGAGGGCCAAATCTATAACCACAGGGTCTCTTTGCACCCAGACTTTCCTGCAGCAGTAGTGCAGGCATGAACTATCACAGGATTTTCACTAAGCCACAGTTTCTTTCCTCTCTTGCCTGCACAGCTGGTGGGATATCCAAAACTGCACATACTCCGTGGCATTTCTTTTGCTTTTCATTTGCTTATTAAATAACAGAACAATTGCCCCAACCAAAAAAACATCTTCTTTTTTCATAGTAAGTGAATAACCAAAATAAATAGAGAAGCAACCGCCTTCTTTTTCCCTCTGTGAACCCTCCAGGCAGCTTGGAGGTAGAATGCCCTTTCTAATTTCATTGACAGCACTGTTGATATATAGGGTAATTTTATCTTAACAACCTGTAACAAAGGATAAGACAGTAGTCATCTTACATTCCAGACAGTAGGAGATGTTTACTCATTCTCCCTGCAGACTCTCTCATCATTCATTTAGACTTTATTAGGATGCCAGGAAATGGGAAACCTATAATTTAAGAAATGTATCACACAGGGAAACTTCTGTTTGGTAAATAGAAGGTAGCTGGGGATGTGAGGTCCACTTGCCTTTTAAAAAAACGTTCTCACCAGTTTTCCCATCCCTTCCCCAAATTCTGCCTTGAGTTGAACTTTTTACAGGGTGTGACACTGAGAAAAACCATCACTGGACACCTCAGGAAAGATCAGGAGACCTGCTCTTTTCCTGACCCCGGTGCTGGGCACACAGCTCTGCTCTGGGTTCCTGCTCCTGCCAGGCTGCAGACTGTGCTCACGGCAGTGGCTGCAGCACTCAGCAGGTTGCTGGGCACGAACGTGTGTCTTCTGGCAGGGATTTTTTGGGGTCTTTACCTTCAGAATTACTGCATCGTCCAGGACAGCAACATGCTCTGAGCAATCTCCTTTCTTTGGGCCAAGAGGAGGGAAAGGCAGAAGAAAGCACATTTTTTCTGTGGCAAATGGGTTTTTGCTTCCTTAGCAAGTTTCACATGAACATTTATTCCTGTTTATGTAGCTTGACATGAATGCCTGGCTTTGATTTGAGGACAAACTGCCCCATAAACTCATGAATGTCTGAATTTAACCTTCACCTTTCCCCCCTAACCTTCACTCTTGCTTTTCCCTTCATAATTGGTGACATTCTCACAGCTAAATTTAATAAAATACGTGCTACTGAGAGTGAACCTGATTATGAGGACAGACCGAG
Organism: Bambusicola thoracicus; assembly: GCA_002909625.1. Classification (NCBI taxonomy): domain Eukaryota; kingdom Metazoa; phylum Chordata; class Aves; order Galliformes; family Phasianidae; genus Bambusicola; species Bambusicola thoracicus. The sequence goes on along the minus strand of PPHD01004160.1, from coordinate 27,175 downwards.
GCACAGAGGGATGATGTGTGATCCTGGTCAATGCAGGGATCTGAAATCCTTCTGAATCAGGTGTTAAGAGTGAATTTCTGCTGCTTAAAAGCACATTGCTCGGTGGTCAGAAAATCATTACAAAATGACTGGCTCCTCCCTCAAACAAGGTAAACACCCAAATTCATCAAAACCAAGTGCTTTAAGTGCCACAGCGTATGGATCACAGTGCCTATCAGCCCACCAGTCCATGCTGGCTGCAGTTGTTTCAAGAGATTATCAGCATCTCCCTAGGCACAGCATGCTCATCCTGAAAGGAAGCAGTCACCGATTTTGGACACCAATCAAAGGAACATTTTTGCTTTAAGTTGTGCTTCAGACTCCCTACCCTCCAGTTGTCAGCCAGGAGCATGGCTTTCTCTGGCATACTTCCGACAGCTGCCACTGCAGTTGTGTGGGCTGCACAGACTTCACTCGTGCTTAGATTTGGCCATGTGGTTTTGAAGCTTCTCACCCTACGGCAATCTCCCAAAGAGTGTGGTCTTTGTCATCTTCCAAGTAGCCATTAAAATGAGAGTTGAAGTCAAGGTCATGTTGCACCACAAACCTTTGAAGAGCTTCTTTGCGTGCTATGTAAAGCAAACCCAAAAGACCACTGCTGTACTTACTAGGTCAAATCCAACTCTGCTGTGAACTCCACCTAATCCAGTAGAGTCATTGGAGGGTTGAATGTGGCCATCTCCATGATTATTAAAGGGCAGCTAAAGACCTCTCATGTTTAACATATCTGATCATAGCTGTTGAACTGTTAGGCACAGAAGAAGAGACACCGTGTTGTCCTCTTTGCATTTATACACAAGGTCCACTTGGATATGGACTGCATCTTTGGCAGCTTGCTGGAGGCACCAAAGGATGGAGGTAATTTATCCTGAATATTTGTCCCTGAAAGGAAATGTAATTTTTAAATGCAATCACAGTGAGGTAGGAAGACAGGGAGGAGGTAATGGAGAGGATAAAAGGCATAACTTTAATGACAGGAAAAAGAAAAGACTGCGAGCTCAAACTAATGCAACTTCCAAACTCAAATAGGTGTCACCATGGTGACAAAGCCTCAGACTTCACAAAGTTTTTCCTCTTCCCATTTGTGGTGAGCTCTGGCACCCTATTAAATACATCCAAAGCCTGCAAAAGAATCACTGGAGGCATCTGATCTAGCAGAAGATTTCCTCATAATCACACTCATTAGATATGGAGAAAAACCACATCTCAAGTTGCCTTCCTGCCCCCGAACACTAAATACATGCATTTTGAAGCTCAAACTGTATAAGGCTTACTTGTATAAAGGGATGGATGATTTCTAGCACAAGAATTCCAGCAGGGAAGCCTGCGATAAGCACATTAGGTGAATAATCTTCAGAATCCCATTTGTCCCAAGGTCTGTGAATTCAAACTTGGTAGCTCAGACATGTATCTGTAACTGGTTGTTGATTTATTGCCATTCTGTGATGAAGTGGAGCATTAACAGCCTCTCCTTAAGCAGTATTAGCACAGTGTAGAAGTGATAGCTGCTAATGTAAATTAAACATGCTGATGTGATAGCACAGTGCTCATCCAGCTGGCCCTTATCGGGGTGATGCTCTCTCCTGCATTTCCTCCACTGTTTGGCTGCTCTCCAGCCTGAGACCTTTAACAACAGGAGCATTTTCATCCCCTCACTGCAAATAGCAACAAGCAAAATCAGCCTTTTGGTATCTGACCGGAAAGATCTCTTTAGAAGTATGTGATGCCACATGAACCTGAGACTTGTAGTGGTTTCTTCTGTGAAACCTAACCAGGTCTGGGCCTCCATGTTGACCAGATATGCCTCACTCAGCATTTGCCAGCTACAAAAATGTCACAGGCCCAAATATTTCAGGATTTACCGCTGCAGAAACTCTCCAGTGTCACCTTTCTCCCCTTTTATGGCTCAGCCATAATCTTAAATTTGGTTGAAAACAAAGAGCTGTCTGTAGACGGCTAATCCCAGAGACAGAGCTTTGTGCAAAACTTGGAGGGAGGAAAAAAAAAGAAAGAAATCACTGCGAGGGATTGGCAGGAAACACAAATATTTTTGCCTAATTTTCCCCAGTGTTCTTCAGCCCTGGTTAAGGGCCGAATTAAACATCTCTTCTTTTGTCCTGGCCCATTCTACACCATGTATTCATCAAGGCAGATAATCCAGCAGACAACAGAAATTGCACATGTGAGGTGTGGCAGCGAGCCCTGCTTTCACTGCTCACATGGAGGGATTATCTGCCTTGGCAGCAGTGACATCCAGGTTGGATAATGCTCAGGTAATTCTCATAATTACACAGCAAAGCCAGCATGTAACCCAGGTCACTTCAGGAGTGCCTGCTGTACCTGGCGATGTGCTGGGTCTGCATTTATCGCAACAGTCCCAACTGTGCCAGATGTCCCTGCACACTGCAGTGGGGCCATACAAGCCCCAGTGCTCAGTGCTGCAGGGTTACCAACTGTGCTGGCCTTAACTTATCCAGGCTCAGATCCAAATCTTTTTCAGACCGATGCACCTGAAGCCATGGTCTCTGCTCTGCCCTTCACTGAGTGTGGACCGGAGCACCTGCTGCGTCCCAGCTGTGTCTCTGCTGAACTGAGGAGCTCTGCCCTCAGCTGTGTGCTCCTCCAGGCACTGGAGGCAGGAGGCACAGGGCTCACTTCAACCGTAATGGGTAACTCTCGACCCACGTCTGCACATCACAAAGTAACAAAAGAAATGCACTGCGGATACTGAGAGTATCCCTAAACAGAAACCACACTGCCCACGTGAAGTCAGAGGCCAGCTTCAGTTTGGGAAACACGTCAACCAAAGAGTATCTCCATAAGAGAGTGCGGTGTATTCCTCCTGGCTGCACAGCGCTGCCTCACAGCACTGCTGCCCACCGACCCCAGGGAATTTAAATGTGAAAGATGCAGAAAATGAGTCAAAACAGATGGACGACAATTATATTTCCTACCATATTACTACAGTGTGCATACATACAGACAAAATGGATCTTACAGGTTTTCCCATTGATTTTCAGTCAGCTAGCAATTACCCACATTATGGATGCTAAGAGGAGAGCAGAATGCATTTGGGCAATCTGTTTTACCTCACAGGGTATATATGAGCTCTATATGCACACAGGCTGCAGAGATGCTTCCCAACAAGGCAAGGATCCCACCTTTGCCAAGCACTCAATAGTCTCAGTCTGCTGGATCCCATAGAAGCTCATGGACCTGCTCTGGGGCAACTCCAGTCTCCTGGTGATAGTTAGGACTCAATTTCCCAACCACTACCCAGGGCAGCTTGTGAAACCAAAGAAGAGGGACGGCCAAGGTTTTATTGGGAGCCTTTCCACTCACTGCAAACTGCGGGACGTTGGTTTACAGTCTGCGCCTCTTTGATATATGACACATGCTGCTGTGTGGGTGCTTACCTGCTAAAATGGCTTTGCTTTGTCCTGTTTCTTACTTGGCTGTGTATGGTTTGTGTCTGTGTATGCTTTGCTAATCTCTTGTGGCATTTGTTAAGTAGTCAAACTGTTTTGAACTGTATTATTTTTTTGATAGTGTTCCTCACTGGTACCTTGCAATGAAAAGTATCCAAATTATAAGCAAAAAATAGACTCCCTGCCTTACAATCTATTCATTCAGTGTGGAAGAATTAAGAATACTACTACACAACACACAGGTCTCTGCGGTCACCGGACTTGAATAAAGCACTTCCAACTGTCCTAGTGAGAAGAGCATAAATACCAAGTGTGTTATTAGGACATTTATCTGAATACATCAAAGCAATAAGCAAGCCCAAGATTAAAATCTCTGTAGCAGAACCTGCAGGTTGTATACTGTTCAATCAGTACCATTAAAACGTTATTCACAATCACAGCAGCACACCTCAGCACCCTTCAGAGGGTGGAGATCAGTAGCCCTGTGGAGGGAATCACTGCTCTTTCAGTGTGCCTTTAGCATCCCTGGTGGGAGCACCTCCAAACAAGCACCAACACACACACTTTCAGGCACCTCATACACATCCCTGAACAGGTAGGATTTGTGAGGAAAAGAGATGATTTCCAGCACCACAGCACAGCTTTTCAGAGCTCTGAGCAGCTCAGAGCAAGGCTGCTTCTGATGGGGACCAGATCATGCTAAGTAAACCTTCATAAAGCCCTGCCCTCAGCTATAAAGCCTCCTGCTTAATGCAGGATGAGGTTGCCAAACTGCTGGGGCATGGAGGTGCTGGGAAAGCACTGTAGCAATGCCTGCAGCAGTGCCACAAACCTGCAAAGCCCCACCAGCAGTGGGGAGAAGCAAAATGCCCTGCCCTGTTTATTTCTGTGGTGCTGCACATCAGAGACCAACCCATGTGGGGCCTCTGCTGTGGCCGCGAATGGGGAACAACAGCTGTGGGGTGTCCTCGTGTCCCCATGTGGGCAGTGACAGCCCTACGCCAGGGCTGCAGGGTGGGACAGCTTCCAGCAGCACCATGGGAACTGTGTTGCTAAGCCCTGGCCTCAGGAAATCCTGGTTTCCAGGAAGAAAAGCCTCTTTTAGAGGCTGGGCCTTCCCAATAGTTTAAACCAAGAGGGCCACATAAACCTTTTTCCTCTTCTGTGAGGATGTTTGTAACCCAGGGACAACGTGTATTCCACAGCAGCCACTTCAGAATTGCTGGGGGAGAACCAAGTGATGTTATTTGCTATTACCAGCAGAACTGCAAGGAGGTCCTGAAGGGCTGAGCAGGAGGGGAGGACCAAACTCCTTCACACAGCTCCCACTGCTGCTCCTCCTCACATCATCATGCTTCAAAAGCAGGAACAAATGTTTCAATCTCACGTTGTTGTGATCACCATATCACCCCTATGGCGCAAATCTTAAGATCTTTTGAACTTTCAAAACCACACGTGCCTTTTCTTGTTGCTGGAGTTAAACCTAATATCAGAGGCAGCACTTCTGGAGCATCAGAATGAACGTTTCACTCTTCGGTGATGAGGAATCATTTATCAAAGGCCTTAACAAATTGAACTAAGCCAAACAGTTCTTACTTCATGAAGATATGAACTTCACCCTGCTGACAAAGTGAGGTTATTTGTGTTTGCTGCACAGAAATGCTGCCTGGCGGCACCCTGAGCTCAGCAGGACTCGTTCCGTGGGGTCTGTCCTGCCAGCCTTTGTGTCCCTCTGGCCACCGTGTGCCACTTATCAGAGAGGCCAGCAGGTACCTCGGCTCCTCTGCCACAGCAAGGAGCATCCCCGTCCATAAAGGACGAACCCAGCATCCTGCTCCCTCCCGGGGAAACCCCGGACGAAAGCAGAAAAGCCGCAGAGCTTCCCCTCAAAGCCCACCCCAGCAATGCTCCGGACGCTTCCTCGGCGTTTACCCATCCCGCTGCGCTGCGCTGTTCAGAACGCGATTCGCGCACACTGCGGCCGCGCTCCGCGCCGGCAGCCGCCTGGGACGGCACTGCTGACCTCTGCCGGCAGCGCACGGCGAGACCCGAAAGTGGCGGCCACAGAGAAGGGGAAGCGGGGGGGTGGGGGGGGGGTGGGAAACCTCTGTCGCAGTCCCAGGGCAGCACCGCAGGAGCAGCGCAGGCTGTCAGCTTTTAGCCACGCCTTTGTTACTTCCTCTAGAAGAAGATTTTTGCAGCTACTCCACTTTGGCGACCCAAGGCAACTTCTGTGACGCTTCTGTGCGATGAACAACATCGCTTTATCTCTCTTCCTAACCTTTGCCATCCAACTGATGCAATATCTGACGCTTGATGTCCTTCGAGGAGACCTCGTGCCTTCCAGTACCTAAAGGGACCTTATCAGCAGGAGAGGAACCGACTTTTTACACGATCATAATGATGGGACAAGGGGGAAAGGCTTTAAACTGAAAGAAGGGAGGTTTAGGTCAGATGTGAGGGCGGTGAGGCGCTGCCCAGAGCTGTGGTGCCCCATCCCTGCCGTGCCTGAGGCTGCGGATGGATACTGGGCAGCCTGAGCTGGGGGCAGCCAGGTCACGGCAAGGGGGAGGGAGGGGACGAGCATCAGATCCCTTCCAATCCAACCACGCTATGATTCTGTGGTTCTGTGATTCCGTGAAATCATTTTTGAGCGATCTTTTTTCTTCTATTATTGGACTGAAAAAGGTCGAAGCCTGAAATACCTGCTGTGCATTTCTCCCACGGGCGGTAGGGGGCGCGATGAAAATGGGGGAGAGGGTCGAGAAGGGGAACCGCAGCTCCTCCCGCAGCGGCGGGCAGGGGGAGCTCACGCTGCGCTGATCGCGGCCCTTTGCTCCGTCCTCAGCTGCAGCTTTTCGGCAGTTCCGTCCGTCTCTGGCAACAGAAGTAACGCGCTCTGTTGTTGCGGGGCACACGCAGCACTGCCTACAGCAGCCTAAGAACGAGCGGAGCTCGGCCCGGTGCAGGACGTGCCAAACCATCTGACGCGCTGTGTTCCTCACTGCAATTACTTTGGGAGAAGCATCTGGGCCCGCGTGAGCCTGAGCTCCCTTCAGGTGTGTCCCTGCACGCAGGGGAGGAGTGCTGGTGGCAGCACCATCTGCCAACTCCTTTGCTGTGAGCATCGCTCCTGAAGAGATGGGAGAGAGCTCCTATGGGCCCAAAGTCCACGGCCTTCCCCGCTTCTGTATTTGATTTCCGCAACAAGCAACGGGAACCACTCCTGGAGTGCGGAGGAACACCTCCACCCGAACACTGCCCCTCTGACATCTCAGTCACGACGAAGGGCTCTGCACGTTTTCCTGCTCCCTTGTTCTAACAGAGGTGGCTGGGCAGCACTTCTCTTGACACACACTCAGTTGTGTTTGCTCAGAACTCATTCCTGGGGGCTGGCAGATATGCCAGAAGGTTCCTGAGGATCCTTACAAGCCATCCCCGAGTTGTGACAGCACAAGGATCAGTTATCTCAGTGGGTACCTTTCCAAACACATCCTTTAGAGCAGCTGCGATGGTGCTGAGTTAGCTGAGTTAGCATTTCCAAAATATTAACATTCCCACTGTAGCAGTGCAGAAGCTTAATTGCTGAGCAAGTTGAAACAAGGAGCTCCAGTTACAAAATTCTCACAAACACCCAGGATTCATCCGCTTTTTTTTTTTTTTTTTAATTACGTTTTATTGCCTTCATTTTGTAAATGCCAAAAATACAACGGCTCCCATTATGCAGCTCTGTGCTGTAGTTCCCCATCCAGGACGATGTGCGGCAGTCTTGGTGAGCTCTTGGGCCCATCTCTGATGTCTGCATGCCAAGGCTGAGAGATCCTCGCTGTTTCGCACATTTGCAGTATGTCACCACAACACCACTGCCCAACCCGTATGGAGGTTTTCTGCACAAAAATGTCTTCACTTGCTCATTTCTCAAGACTATCTCAGTTTTCCATCCCAAACTGAGATGCTCCACCCGGTCGTAGCACACACGAAGATTATTCCAAGCCTGGGGCAGAGGAAAGAGCTGAATGTGCACCAGTGTGAGCCACGCTGGCTGTGCCCGCAAGACCGCAGCATCGCGGTGGGGGCACGTGCACAGGATGAGGCCCTGTGCCCCTTCTGCTCTTTGGAAGCTGCACGGCATTTCTGCTATCAGAAGCTTTCGGCTCCCTGCTGTGCTGAATGACAGTGGCTGAAAGGGGATCCTGTGTTCAGCAAGGCAGCTCCCCTGGGCCGGTGGTTTACTGCTCTCCAGAGGTGCAGAGGATGCGATGCCTGAGCTGCCTTAGGTGGGAGGGACAGCCCCGGCCACCCCTGCCCTGCTCAGCACCGCATCCTGAGTGATGCTTCTCCCGTAACCACACGCCTGGCAGCGAGCAAAAGGGACCAGATCTCAGCAGCAGCTGCACAAATCCCAGGGCTGTTCTGTGCCCTCCATCCTCCACAACTGCCTCCAGCCCCAGCGAGAGCCACCACAGAGCCCTTTCCTCAGATACGCTCAGCTTTCCCTCTACCTCTTTCACACATCAAGATGAGCTTTCCCTCCCCATTTCCAAACCTCTTTATCACAGTTCCCCTCTCCCTCACGTCCTGGTCTCACCTGTGCCTCCACCGCCACGCTGTACTTTTCCCTGCTTTCACACCATTCCGGTTGCCTGGAATAACCTTCTCACCAAAATGCTACAAGCTGTCTCCAGCTCCTTTACAAACCATATGAATATCCACCTGTTCCCCTGACAGTAACCATATGTCTCTTTGTATTCGTTCTGGAGTGTGGGAGGCTCTTTGCGCTATTTGGGCAAGATCCAGCTCCTACTGAAATCAAGGCAAACTTCCCATTTATCCCATGGCATTTGTACCACAGCCTCAGACTACACATTTAATGGGATGCTTTCCTCATTTTTCAGTTACTGCAGTGTATCACAAATGTTTAGGACTGTACCAAATTAGCCAATAAGGATTATAACTTCATGGCAATGATACACCACCAAAGAGATAACACTGTTGTTACCATCTGAGAAGGGCAGCACATCATCGCCATCTATGTAAAGTCCCTTTATGTGGCAGTGTTTAAAATACAGCACACAAGGAATTAGAGGCACCTATGATGTGGACCTCAGCTGTGGGGAATCCCTCAGGTCTAGCTGTGCTTGCTGATCTGAGTGTGGAAGCTATCTCTGCATCTGAAGAAATCTGTCAACAATATTTGTGCAGAATCATAAACATAATAAATCTTGCCAACTCCCCTGTGAACTGGCAATTGATTGCATTCATCTCTGAGGCTTTTTGATACTGGAGCTGGAGGCTGCAAACATAAATACTGCCATGATGTGTTGCATGTGCCATAGCTTAATTTACTGTGTTTGACTTGAGGCTTAGTTTTGGAGGACCCTCAGCATCTAGCCTAAGGCACCCTGCACAGCCCAATAACACAAAGATCTCCACAAACCACATGTCAGCTTTCCTTATGCCCTCAGGAGTTGAACTGAGGGCACATGTGTGCAACTGCGGGCAGAGCAGATACCTCTGCAGCCAGCAGTGCACCAGCATGAGGGGTGATGCCCAAAAAGCCAACCCAGAGCTACCTCCTGGCAGTTCCCCAAAACACCTGAGCAGAGAAGCTCTGCAAACCATCCGCATCCACTGTTGGTGGTGGAAGGAGATTTTGCAACATTGGAGTGTCTGCAAAGCATGATTTCCTCACTCAGGTCCTCACCTCAAGCCCAATATTAACCCTGGCTGCTGATCAATGGCTTAAAAACTAGAGCCAGATCAAATTTTTTTGCTCACTAAAAGTGAACAGCCCAAGAAGTGCAGCAGCCCGGGCTGAGGAGAGCTGCAGCATCCTGGAGACCTCACAGCCTCCCCCTCTGCTCTGCTCCTTATCAGAGGCCGTGTCTCTCTTAGCTAGTTTTTCATGGCTAATTTCCATTCTGGCCTCGTCTCCTCTGTTAGTCAGGGCATTGCCTCTAATCTGTGTTGCAAATTCACCGACATGACTGTCAGAATATTTGTGCTGCCGTGCAAACAGGAGGCAATACTGCCATACGTTTTAACGTCCATGAGAACTCATAGCAACGATTTTGAATGAAATCTTTTCCAAAGTATGAAGTATCGCATGTACTCACATGGTGCATCCAACCGTACATTATGTCAGCTAAACGGAGAAGGATGATGGGAGCTGAACATGTCCTTATATCCCCAGTGATCCATAAAGGCAGAGGCTGATAAACCTGAAAGAAGAGCACATAATTTCAGCAAACATTTTTTGGAGTCAGTGTCTGAACTTAGGATTGTATAATCATGGATGGTCGGTGGAGCACAACGGCCCCATGCATCCAGGCTGAGCAAAGAGTTATGGACTCAGCCTACACAATGAGTTCAAGGGAAGCTGTGAGCTGCACCAGAAGGATGAGTGAGGTGGGTTCATATGCAGGGCTGAGGTTTCCTCTGAATCTGTCCCCCTCCCCACATCCCATTCAGCACATCAGAAACTGCAAACTTTGCAAATGCTTGTTTGTAAATCCATGTATGAACACATGCACATAAACCTGCCTGCTAACTGTAGGACAGGCTACACCAAATGTAAACTGCCATTAACGAACCATTTGATATTCACCATAAAATCTGAAATGGGATGTATAATATCTCAAAGGAGGTTTTGGTTCTTTTCTTTAGTCAAATGTCACATCCATGTCGCTTCTTAAAAAAATAGATTTATCTTAATTGGTGCAATTGGTAACTTAAAAAAAACCAACAGCACAGGACAGGATGATTTATGTGCTTTCTCTGGCAATTTCCAAGTTACGAAAGTACAGTCTTGATACAGGGCTGTTTATTACATTCCAATCTACATTAGGTCTTCCTGAAAGTTCAGCATTCTGGGTCTACAACAAGGAGCCTCCCAAGATGCTCTGCAATCAGCTCAGCCCTGCCTGCGGTCAGAGCAGAGGATGGAGCCAGGAATTCTCAGCGTCCTCCTCAGAGCTCTGCCAGTAACTCTCAGTTACAGTTAGTTCAAATCTTCCAACTTGTGCTTAACCTTCAGCACCACCGGAATGGAGCAGACTTACAGAAGATCAGGATGAAATGGAGCCATAGGAACAAGCACAAATTTTGCACTGATAGGGATGAAGATGTCACCCACAGCTGGGAGGTGTTCTGCTCTCCATCAGCTCCCGAAATGGCCTCAGCAGCACTGAGATACCATGGGATGCTGAGCCCTGTTTTCCCAACTCAGAAGTGAACGGCTTCTCCCTGCACCTGTGCAAAGCTTCTGAATTCATGAAGTACTGGAAGAGTTTGCTATTTTGTAAGTGCAGTGTCCGCAAACTGTTGATGTGTTTATCTATTCTAACCCCCTTCCCTGACTTTTCCCCCACAGACACAGGGGGCTGCTCCTAGTTCACACACTGAAGAAACACCAGCTCCAAAGAAGACTTTTTAAGGCAGAGGAAGCGTCTTCCTTGGTCCAAGACAGATGTGTGAGGACAGTCCAGGCAAACCACAATGCTGCCAGCCACAGACTGTGCCCATGGAGAGCAGAAGAGGTGCATCCTCCCACTCTGTCCCAAGAACATACACAGCATCTGAGCCTCACACCCTGAGATTGAGAGCAGGATTCATCCTGTGCCTCTCAGTAATGTCAGTGTCACTGTCAGAGGATCTAAAAGCAAAGTCCCCTACAGACCTGTGTGCAACATCTAAACAACAGACAAATGGCTGAGATGGATTATGCATGAATGCAGTGACAACTCGGCAGCCTTTGCATTGTGCAGTTCTCTCTATTCCCAGTGTCTGAGGACGGGTGGCAAAGAGAATGCGTTTAATAAGAAGAAAAAGACATTAAACATCAAACATCCCTTTGCTTCTGACAATTAATTGAGAAGAAAACCTCATAATCAGTTGCAGATTTGCCTGTGTGTAGCTAGCGTGACTCTGCTCAATAATCACACTGCAATCCGGAGCAGGGAGCTTGGTTCTCATCTTTGTGTTACAGGGGGACGGGGAGGCAGCGGGCAGAGCAGAAAGGTTAAAGGTGGCTGGGGGAGGCTGCTGGTGGTGTCACTGTCTCCAAGTTAGCCATAAATAATAGAAACCAGTGTGGTCTTCGGTGCAGCCTGAAACCCGCACCATATCAGGAGCTGCCAGTGGGAATATGTGCACAGAAAGCTGCCCTGCAGTGCTGAGCAGGCAGAGCGCATCACAAGGATGAGGTGCTGTGAAGAAACCAGCCCTGAACCTCGTGAAGCCCAACAGATCCGAGTGCAAGGTCCTGCACCTGGGTAGTGGCAATTCCTGCTATCAGTACAAGATGGGGGACGAAAGGATAGAGCCTCACCTGGAGTGCTTCATCTGGATATGGGCTCCTACAGGAGAGACACGGAGCTGACAGAGCGCCGGGCTGGGGGTAGCTGGGGCAGTCAGAGCCCCTCAGAGGGCGTGCTGCTCTCTGGCGGGGAGGTTGGGGCACAGCTGTAGTGTTGCTGAAGTTAAAGCTGATTGATTCCCCCACGTTAACAGCAAAACCAATTCCCGCAGCTGCTGTCCCGGCCACTCCCATAACAGTAGGGAGAGATCAAGTGCAGCCCTGCATCAGTCTGCCCTGACTGCTTTCACACAGTGATGTGAAATGGATAAAACAAACAGGCTGATCAGAGATACTCAGACCTCTGTGCTCACTCCTGGAGTGAAATAACCGCAGTGTGGTGGCACTCCTGACCTCCTCCCACCTGAGTTTGTTGCTGTGCGTTCCAGCATTAAGCATGCTGAACAAGGGGTCCCTGGTGCACACAGCAATGAATGGCAATGAATTCATTGGAAATGGTTCAGGAGAGCTCTGGGGCAGCGGGAACCGGTGGTGCTGAGCTCTTCCAGGGCAGATTCTGGAAGGACCTGGCTGGATCCCAACAGCAGAAGAAAGGCAGATGTGCTCTGCCCTCCCTGACACTTTGGGTCTTCCCTCAGCCTGTGGGTCACACTTGCTATCACCTGAAAGCAAAACAGCCTTAAAAGTAAGCATACAAGCAAATGTGCTAATCTCTTAGGACGGCACACAAGTGTTTATATAAATGATACCACTCACTTCAGGCTGAATTTAATCATCAAAGGAGAAAAAGCACGGTTTGTTTGGTCTTTTACCAGTCAAAAATGGCTGGTATTTAATAAGCCCTGGAGCCAGATCTCAGTAGGACAGGCTTTTTATGGGCCGGAGGCACCTACCATACCATCCCCTTCCACACAGCCACTGACCTACGTCCAGCTGACTTGAATTTACTTCCTAAATCTGATGCTTCGCCCAGTTACATCAAAAAAAAAAAAAAAAAAAAAAAAAAAAAGAGAGAGAAACATGGCATTTCTAGACCACAGTTCTTGGTGTCACTACACATTACTGATAATTTAGGAATGCTACAGAACATCTCAAGTTTAAAGTACTTTCATGGTTCCAATGGAGAGCTAAAACAGATGGGGTTTCAGCGTGACCTTTCAACCCACCAAACACTGTTGACCCAGATTATAGTTCAACAAAGCTGCTCTTGGATTCATATTACATTTTGGGAGAAGCAACGGGGTTACAGTGAGAAGGGGCCAGCACCTCGGTGCTACTCCTCACGCAGATGTCTTTGTGCCAAAGTCGGTGCTCACTGCTTGGAGAGAGCCTCCGCTATCTGTTGTAAATGCTGGGCAAGGAATTCCGGGATGGGAGAAATAACAGCTGTGGTATTTCACTGGGAAATCAACGGTGGGGTCAAAAAATCAGTAAAAAGAGAGGGGTGCTCCAGGAGAAAACCCACTCCTCCCACATTCAGGATTCCAAAAGCAGGAGCTGCAGCTTTCTGGTGGCAGCCAGGAGGGGTGGCTGTGATCACAGCGGGGCTGCAGGGAAGGGCAGTGTGCCCACCCCGCTCCAGCACAGCACACCAAGCACAGAGCGCCCGGCAGCGCAGCACCCTGCTAACACCGATGGAGTTCCTGTCGATGTGCTGTTATTGGAGACATGAAAGCACTAAAAATAGTGCCGGTATTTTTGTAGCAGGCTTGTTGTTTTCAGGAGCTCCAAAAATATAAAGGGTTCCATAAGAGCTAAGGACAAGCTTGTGAAACAGTCTCACTGGAATACAAAACCACTTGAAAATATTGTTTGTTACATTTCCCTATGAGCTCAACAATAGACCAAGCACAGCCTTCTGCTAAAACACTGCATTTATTTTACTGAACATTTCTTTTACTGCAAGAAAATATAGGGGAACACCCCACGGCACTCAGCTAGTTGTTATCTGTTGTAGGTGGCAGCCAAAATCTGGGCTCTCGCAAAGAGTTTCTGAAACGCTGTCACCATACCAAAAACTTCTTCCTTCTCTTTGCCCCCCATGATAAAATGCTCACGATCCAAACCTTAATTGTCTCTGCCTGGAACAACAAAACCAGAAGAACAACTCCATGCCCTTCAAGGGGAGATCAGCTGCCGCAGAAGGACCGAGCTCGTCTTAACCTCCAGCAGACTGACATGTGTCCTAATTGTGAAATCCGGACAGCCATTTTCAAAGCAGATTTTTGCAACTGCTGCCCACGTCTATGGCTGCTTGCCGGAGCCTCTGCCCTCCACTTTGCTCCGCTGCTCTCTGGTCCGGCATGAGGCTGTCGAGGCAAAGGGAACCACGAGGTACCTGGTGGGGAATTTCCCAATACATCATCCCAGGAGCGCTCAGCGCTGAACAAGTAGGAGCTTATCACCGTGTCACTGTTCTGTAACTGAAGGAGGATGACGATGTGCTGGTAGCTTGCCAACATTTTGTGTTGCAACATTTTACAGATTACAGCGTACGATAAAGGCGCTGCATTTAATGAGTTTTGTCAACTTGGTTATCGCTTTCACATCGCACAAAGCAGCTTTGGGGCCAGACTAGCAGTTATGCAGCCCCTTTCATCCAAAAATTTCAAAGCGATTTGTCCACATTAATCACGTTTCAAAGCTGTCTTATGAAATATCTGTGTAGGCTCCTTGAGAGCATCAGGAATGGCCACAGCCATCCTGGTCTGTTCGGAGCACAGGGGAGTCCCCAGGCTGCACTCAGCCCTGCAGTGTGTGCTGCCAGGACAGCCCCGGGCACTGCTGGCTGGAATACCACTGCCTGGATTTTAATTCCCTTCATTAAGAACCTACCTAAACTTTCAGTATTTGTGATATCTCCTAGCAGGAAGAATGCAGTTTAAACGTAGAGTATGTTAAAAAGAATTTCCTTTTCCCTACTCTGAATCTGCCTTCTGGTCACTTCAGTTGAGTTCCTGCTTTGTTGGAAGAGTCCTTCCCTGCCCACCTTCTGCAAGCCACTCAGGCTGTGTAGACATTGACCCCTTTCCAATCCTTTCTTCTCAAAACAGACTGTCCAGACACACCGTTGCATTTACATACCTCATTGCTACATATGTGCCAAACTGTCACTGAAACCAAAGTTTCACACCAAACCTAAATTCTTCACGGAAGTGACTCAAAAGGGTTTGCCATCCCCCAGCTACAGTGCCGGAGCACACCTGTCACACCTCCCCTTCCCACTCTGACCAAAGAGCCCAGCACAGAACGAAGGGGCTGTAGGAGCAGCCAGGAGCTGTGCAGGTTTTGTGATGGGAGTGATGGACGCTGCCTGCAAGGTGTGCTGTGCTGCCCTGCTGGGACGTGGAAGGATGGAGGGAGGCAGAGGTTAGCATTCAAAAACAAAAGTGTTTTATATTTAGATGACAATGAATACATCCAGGTACTCTTTCCTCATCTTCTCACACCACTTATTTTCTGTTTTTAATTACTTTAAAAACTCTAATTTCAAAAGATTATTATTTCTTTAATCAATTTTTTTTCCCTGCGCCCCACACGTGGGCTTCATGTTCCAGCAATGACTGCGAGTCCAAAGGAGACAGATTTTCTGTCCCCACCCATGAAGAACAGTAGATTCACTTAAAACCGTGCCAAGGTCATATGCAAATCTTCCTAATAGGAGCAGCTGCTGGACTCACAGCCCAGGGGGTAAACACAAGTTATGTTCATGCGGCTGCCCCAACCCCAGCCCCAGCCCCAGTTGCGTTCAGGTGGATGAAACCACGTCACCGTGAGCTTGCTGCAGCCGTGGCAGGTAATTGTAAAGGAGAAATGGAGCCCACGTACGCTGTACTCAAGCAGCAGGAAGGAAGCCTGCATAGGAAAATGTGTAGCAAAACATGTCTGGGCTCTCCAAGGGCGAACTGGCACTGTCCTTGGGCAGCCGTGCCAGTCTGCAGCACATTAAGGGTTTGGCCCATGTTTTCTGTTGGGAAAACAACCTTCCATCTGGATTTCATCCTATTAAACCCCCCGTGTATATTTTGTTTGTATATATCCTGTAACTGACAGAATGTTTTCTACAGTTTTAGGATATGCTTAAAGAGGATACCTGGGAAAAAAGCTCTTTGGTGCTAAATGGAAGCAACAGCCTTTGTGCTGTACTCTTCTAAAGCCTGTCTGACAAAAATACCTGGAAGAAGCTAAGACAGGGAAAGACCAAATCAAAGCTGATGAAGAGGGGAAGGGCCTGGAGAAAGTGCAGGTCTGAAACCTGTGGCTGAAACCTTTGAATATCTGAACTCCTTTGGTGGCAATCAGATGTCTCTGCTTTGGTGGCAGGATGTCACATATCTACAACAGACTTCACTTTGTCCTTAAGAAAGCATATAAAATTAAGATTACCTTCTTCCATACATGGGATCTCACTACATTGCTTGTCTTCTGCTCCCTCCACACCCCCGGATTTGAACTAGCCATCATCTCTAATGTCTTTCACTGTGGACAGTTTATCCCTATTTTTTTTGTTTAAACAGCAGTTGCAGACAGATCAGCCTGCAGTGCTCCCTCATCTCTTGTTTGTTTGCAAACCAGATGCAAACAGATGCAAACCATCCCTACTGCTAATCTGACAAAGGATGAGCAGCCAAAGAAATCCTTTGGCCATTTCATGAAATAACATTGTTTAAATGGAGGAAAACTGTTCTTAATTAATAACGGAGCATGGAACATACAGAACTGACAAAGGCAAGACTGGGAAGAAACACTGCTGCTGTTATCCTGTCCTGGCAGGATATCGATGACACCAAAACACCAATCCCAGCATCTCGGGCTGTTCCAGACAATCACCAGCAAAAATGAAACGGCTCCACGTACTCACCGGTGAAAAATGTACCTCCTGAAAAGAAGCCCTCCAACTTTCAGTCGTTCTGGGCTGTATGCAGTACCTTGTGGCTTTTCCTGGTGCTGTTTTTGTGATGTTGACAGTCAAATCTCCAAGTGACATCAATACTGGTGGGACAAAAAAAGAAACAAAATGAAGCGGTTACAGCACAGACATTCTGGAAACTCAAAGCAAATAATATATTAAAAATGCACTGAAAAAAATAACCAACATCATCGTGGATCTTAATTAAGAGCTTTCCTTTATAATAGAAAGCAAAATCATGAACAGCTTGTGTTTCAACTCCTATCAGTGTTCCCAAACAGTCAACGCCAACAAAATACGCCATGTGGCCATGAACAAGAAAACTGTCAGCTTGGTTGGACCAGAGTGCATTAACATCTTCCAGCTCAGTGCCAACACGAGTCCACCAAAAAATAGCCACATAATTCACCATCTAAACTTCTGCATGAATCACAGGATCCTATAATTGCCCCCAAGTGGCAAAACCACAAGCATGGAAGCAAATGAACCACGATAAGAGTCTCTCATTTTAAAAGCATCATAAAAGCCCGAACACAAAGCCTAGCAAGCAGTGCCCTTCTCCACATGGCAAAGCTTTGAGCTGGCTGCATTCACCCCCTGGGTGCAGCCTGTGCATTTCTACATGCTGGAATTCAGCCGCTTCGTGACAATATTCCAGACATGGAATTAACACTTCTGAAAGCTTTTAAGGATCAAACGTTGCCCCCCCTTCACACATTTTTCATACCGAGGACATGATGAGGCAGCCTGGCTCGAGTTGGAAAAATAGCTCAGATGGCACTGAAAGGGGCTGTGGTGAGAGGCCGGGGCCAAGCGTCCCCTGTCCTGCCTCTGCCTTCATCCCTGGGGCATGGATCTGCTGCCAGAGGTCCTTTGGGATCTTACAGACAGACCACTACATGCAGGAGAACGCTGTTTGTTCTGGAGTTACTCAGGCAGCGAGCACTGCACAGAGCTATGGGCTCCTTGGTGCCCAGCACACAGCCCCACACCAGGAGGGAGCCGGCAGGAACGTGGGTGAAGTGAAGGGCAGCACCCATCCTGGGACTGACACAAAGTCATCCCGTGCAGCCAGACAAGGCTGCTTTGGTAGGCGGCACATCCAGAGCGAGAGGCAGCGCTTCCGTTCCTGTTACGGACCGGGATTGCTGCCGCTGTGTCGGTGGCGGTGAAGGGAGCTGTGTTACACATCCCACACCCACGCTCGTTGCAGTGGAAATTAGTGCTCAGCACAGTACCTGCAAGACCCCAACAGCTTGGCTGTCAGAGCTGTATTTCAGTGGGTTTTCAGGTGCCCCAAAGCCCCTTCTGACAACGTGTGCCGGCTCCCTTCAGGCGCTGTCTTTCTGGGGACGGCTGACTGAACAGAAGTTTCAACATTCAAGTCATAAATATCTCGAGACAAGCCTGTTGATTCAGTGAAATGTGTGGTTGGCTCCTATTGTAAATGCATTCACAGAAAACCTCACAGCGCGCTGCCGCTTGGGACTGCTTGTGAGCAAAATAAATGACAAACATTTGGGGGGCTTTTTAATAACATTTTGATACATTACAAAGTGGCTTTTCTTTTAGTTTTACACCACATCGTTTGAGATGACATGAAGCAACGTAATTTGTCAAGATGAGATACATAAAAATAAATAAATAAGAAGGGATTAAAAGGAAAGCCAGTTCTGAGCGTTTGTTAGTTGGAAAAGGCTGTAATTCAAATCAGAAACGTCTGGATTCGATTATTCTGACAACCTAAAAGGAGACAACATTTTGCTACACATTTACGAAGCAAAAACGAAGGGGAAGGAAAGCAAGGTCTTCTAACTGATGCCCCATCCCTGGAGACATTCAGAGCCAGGCTGGATGTGGCTCTGGGCAGCCTGGTCTGGTAGTTGGCAACCCTGCACGTAGCAGGGGGTTGAGACTGGATGAGCACTGTGGTCCTTTTCAACCCAGGCCATTCTATGATTCCATGATTCTCGAGCCCGTCTGCCCCTGGATTCCAGTCCAGATCTGATAAGGATGGCAGTGCCGCACAGCTTGCAGTTTCAGGCTCCCTGCTGAGCCAGGCCATGGAGCCCCAGGGCAGCCGCACCGCTCCATGGCAGACGAGAGGGCAGGGGATGCTGCTGTCATGGTTAAGATGACCTTCCTGCTGAACACAGCCTTAGACATTGGCAGGCAAAGCCAGCTATCAACCACCCCTAGGAAATGCACAAATCTTCACACTTCACAAATCTCCCCACTGTGACATGCAAAGCCACAGCGGTGACGGGGCAGATATCTCCCCAGAAAACACAAACCAGCACCTCTGAAGTCGGCCAGTCGAGCAGAAAGCAAACTGGCCCAAGCAGAGCTTCGAACTGTAGCAAAGAGCAAAATCAAACATCTCCAATGGGAGAAGGGGAAATTCAGCTTATCTGGATGGAACGGCCTCTGTCCCAAAGCCCCCCACAGCTGGAATGGCTGAGGGCTGTCCTGGAACTTTCCTAAATTTCAGCCCGATGGGTGGAAATATCATTGGAGTCGATCTTTTCTGAGCAAAAAGGCACAATTCTGAGAATCAGCATTTCCCACTGGAAGCCTTTTTCTTAAAATAAAATGCATTACAATATGGAGCTCGTGGAGCACTTTGAAGAAAAACAGTATTATTAAAACAATACTCTTCTAATTCCAATAATTACTATAATAAAACGAAAAGGATTATACGATTATATTCACATTATGGCATTACTTTATGTCTCAAAGGATCCTACATGAGTTATGAAAAGAAATTGGTATGGGAGTTTCTTAGCAGCTCTCCCAACCCCTTGGGCCCGGTGGCAGAGACAAAAAACCTTTAACTTCCCAGAGCCCTGACAGCTGAAAGTTGCAGCTTGTCGGAATGGCACACGTATAATCCGTGCTGATGGTTGAACGGCAGCTGGCATTTTAATGAGGTGAGTATAAACACAGCCATGCCAAAGCCAGCCCTGCGCTGTGAACAACAGCAAACCCAACCTCTTGGGCAGCACATCCGAAAACTCAGTCCTAGCTGTTCTCCTTTTTCTTTCTATGCACTCACGTTGACAGCCTTCTGTGTGACGAAGTTCCTTTGGTTCCATTTACTTCTCAGGCAAAAAGAGTAAGTCCCCCTTGCTGAGGTTTTACTCCCAGTTCTTTAACTTCAAGATATGTTGGGGATGAGATTTTCAGCCTGCTGCTCCACGCCCTGCAGCTCCTGCCATGCCTCACTTGGCAGCGTGCTTACAGACACATTTCTATTGGTAATATTCAGAATTCTCAAATGGAAAATAGCTGCTGGTATGTGAATATGGCCAAACTGCAGGACAATTGGATTCCCACCAGTTGTTGCCACACAGTGTGAAATTGCAGCTCACATTACTCCATACTATGGCTTGCAGAAATTTGGACCAAAACTTAAAAAATATTAATGTGCATGCAAATGCAGTCTTGCACATTAATCAAGCAAGCACACTTAATAATGTGGTGCCTTGGCTTTATGAAATGATAGATCAAAGCAGAACAAATGAGAAGATGGAGCCCAAATTAACACATTAACTGAAACAGAGCACTCTCAGATCCTGGAAACCACTCGGTGTCTGGGTGTCACATATCCGATTACGTTCCTCATAACTCACGACAGAACAGACGCGGAGGAGCTCGGATGCCTATTCCGACTCATCACCAGCTCCTCAGAGTGATTTTTTTCAGAGTACTGGTAATTATCTTGAAAGGAGAACAATTAAAATCCAGTGTAATTGGAAGTCTGGTTATGGTTACGGATGAGTCAAACTGCTTTGGAAAACGAACACAGAACTGTTTGGAGCTCCATTGGTATTTTATTAATCACGTCATTAAAAGGGATACATGAAGTGAGTGCAGCCATACAGTGGGTTTTTCAAAAGCTCTCGGTAGCCACATTGCTCCTGGTAAAGCTGGTAGGAGTTTTATTCCTTGAGTTTAATGGGAGCAGAGCTAGGCGAGAACTGAGTGTTTTTATCAACCTCCCACTGATATTGTTTGGGGGAATCCAGTCCTCACACCACTTCTTTCTGGTGTCCCCATAAACCTGAAATTATTTTCCTGTTCCAGCAGCAGTCCCAGGACTGGAGGACCTCAAACCTTCAGCTCGGGGATGTGGGCAGGAGGGATCTCCCCATCAGCCCATGGGTGCTGAGCCTCATCTGGGGTTCAGTGTGTGAGATTTGGCCTTATGGAGCTCAAGAGCCATACAGCAACGTGGAGCAGATGGTTAGCATCAGAGAGCTGCTTGAGGAAACAGTGTGGAGAGTAGAGAGCTGAAAAATAACATAATGGGAGATTTATTTGTGGTCTCTGGTTCAGGGCTGTCTAAGAAACATCAGCAGTGGTGGGTACTGTCAGCTCATCCCAGATAACAGGAATCTTGAACCAAACAGATTTTGGCTTTTTGTTTTGCACAACCCAAACCTGATCGGGTAAGAGCATGTCTAAACAAAGCATGGCCTTGTGCTGCTCTCCAGGCTGGCAGCCTCGGGCATCAGAACTCCACAGCAAGTCGTTAAGGAGAAAGGGGAATGTACCACCAAATGCAGAACTTCAGGGATAAAGCTTTCCATTATTTTGCTTCTGAATCAATTTGTTAATGTTGGAAATTTGACTGAATTGAGCAGAAAAGATGAGCAATTGCTCATCCAAAGCAAAGGTGAAGAATGAGCAGTGGGGACAGAAGCTCAGTGCCCTGTCCTGCCACTGCTGTGGCCACCTCTGGAGTCACCTCTCTGGGTGTTGGACAACCCAACCCACTGCCATGAGTGATGGGAGCAGGCTGGGAAAGGTGCATTATCAGCTAAACCTAATGGCAAAGATAACTTGAAAACTACAGCTTTAAAGTAAATTCCATTGTTTTCTTTTGTGCAACAAAAGCTTTGTTGTAAGAACCCACCCGCCCAGAGATGAATTGCACCCATCACATAAACTGCCTTTCAAAAGGTTGCAAAAGATGTCAGATATATTCCAAACTATATAGAAAAAAAAAGTTGTGCTAAAACTAAAAGGATTCTCTGAAAAAGATGTTTTAAGATCTTAATTTTCATTCTGTAATTAAAAAAAAAATCTACTTATAATCCCCTTGAAAAACGATCCCCTTGGAATGAATTGTCTTAATGCTTTACATCTGAAAGAAGCAAGGTAAGACAGTGCTACACTGCATTCTCTTCTATCTGAGGGAAGCTGGAAATAATCTGGAGAAAAGATTATTTCCAACTTTCCAGCTCTTTTTCTATAATTAACAGGATGTAAGACATAACAAACAGAGGCTGAAGAAAACCACAAGCTCTCCATATGGGGCTCGGTTCCTGTTTACTAGTATCCTGTTTACACCACAGGCTTTGATGGTCAGATATCAGGCCTCTCATGTTCCCAGAATGACCACACTTATTCTGCACTTATTTAAGGCTAGGAAGGCTTTTTAATAAAAAAATATGTCGAGGAAACAAAGCAGAGAGAGATTATAACAATATGCATCACTACGGAAATACCAGGCTCATTGTTACAGAGTACAGCATTACCAAATACCCTTTTGTGTGAGCAGAGCGGGGCGATGAGGGCTGCCAGCTCGGTTGGAGGCAGAGATGGAGCCCTCTCCCTGCTGGTACTGTCCTGTCTGAGCACCTCAGCTCAGGTGGAGGATGGGGACATGCCATTGCCCAGGGCCCCCAGTGCCTGCAGTGCTGGGCCATCTGCTCCCACTGCCCTGCAGTGTGCAGGGACACCCACAGCACATCAGTGCTCACAGCCCCATTCCCTGACCTTGAGTGTCTCTGGGATGGGGCACCACCACCTCTCTGGGAAACCTGTGCAGTGCTTCACCTCCCTTATTGTAAAAGACTTTTTCCTTATATCCAGTCTAAATCTCTTCTTTTTTTAGTTTGAAACCACTTCCCCACGTCCTGTCAGATCCAACAGAGATCAAACAGAGTAAACCAAAGCAAACCAAACCATTCTTACACATGATAGAATGAATTCCTGCCTTGTCACACGCAGTTCTATTTTTCCACCCAGTAGTGTAAAACTGGCTGAAGTGAAGAGAGCAGAACATGCATGCAGAATCCCCGTTTCTGCTGTTCCTACAAACATCACTGCTTCCCAGTCAGCAATTGCTTCTCAATTGTAAAAAAATTAAATTAAAAAAAATAATAAATAGTTGATAGCAACTTAAGGTGAGCAGCTTGAGCTGCTCATTGCTGGGACTCAGCAGGGCTCAGCCCTGCCAGGCTGCAGAGGACGTGCAGCATCCCAAGCGTGGGACACAGGGCTGCTGCGGGACAGCCTCCCATTTGCCTTTCTTCTTCAGAACTTCTGCTATGAGAGCAGTGGCTGAGAGAAGTTTCATTTAGCATTCAGAATTTTCTCATCACTTTGTAGCTCTGCGTCCTAAGAAAACTTGCAAGTGTTTATGCAAGTAAGATCAAGACTGATTGCTAGATAACCACTGAGGTAACACAGTGCATAACAGCTTTTATCTGTAACAGAACTGAGGAATTGTTATAAATAAAACTGCTGAAATTATGCATTGCAAATAAATGCATTTTTATTTACATTTTGCTTATAATTCTTTCATAAATGTTATAATTCTTTTCATTTGGCATCTGCTCAGTGTTGGATATGGTTTGCATCCAAAGCCACATCGCTATACCAGATCTACTGATGTCAGATGTTGACTTTATACCTTGAATTTTTAAGGACAGCTCATCAGCAAATCAATGAAGTTAAGCTATTTACATCCTCTGACAATCTAGCCCTTACAGAGTCCTGTCTGTATCAACCAAAGTCATGCTTCCTCCACACTGGTAACACAGTTTGGATATTATTTTTTTCTTCAAAGAGCATCACTCGTATCTGCTAAAAGAAGAGGAAAGTCCCTGTGACTCACATAGAAGTGCCTTAATTAGTGCAGTCTGAGGAGGCACGTTGGTCAGGAGAGGCTTCCTTGGGGAGATGGTCTCTGGGGAAAAAAGCCAACATCTGAAGATTTCTTGGAAAAGATGGAAAACAGATGGAAGCTTTGTCAACACCATTGTTCTGGTATGTAAAGTATTTTAGTGCCCCTGAAAAGGATGAGATTACAAACTTCAGAACTCGGTTAATTCATAGTGGTAATCTTTATATGGTTTACACCATACGTATACCTGGCCTCTAACAGAAGAAGAAAAGAGTTGTTTGAAGGGGTATTATGGGAGTGGAAGATTTCAATCTCATTTCACCTGAGGCTTATCTGAAGAACTCCCCTTGGCCAAGATCTCCTCTCACAGTCTCCTGATTCATACCAGTATAAACGAGGAAAAATTCTGGCCTCAAAAAATTATTAGGTTTAATATCATCATAATTACAAACAGCCCACTTCTCCCAGTAATTATACCACAGAGATGGAAGTTTAACCCCATCCTCACTCCAAGATGTTCCCCTTCTAGGTAATGCCTGTGATATACTCATATTCATCCTGTCTTCTTAACGGCTGCATCCCATACTCCTTACAGAATGATGACTTTCAGTCATGTTATGAAATCCCCTTTGGAGCACAGGCCCTTCAGGAGGGACGAGGTGTAACTCAGAGAAGTAATTTTACAACACCTTAATAAGGTTGGATTTGAACCCATAACTGAGATGCAGCAAGATCCATAATCCAGTAACATTCCCAACAGCCTCTCAGCCTGCAGGAAAATCATTTCAGTTCATACAATGAATTCCTGACCACAAGAAAGTCTTAAAGACTTGTCGGTTGGACACCAGCATCAGTTCAGCACAAAGTCTGCAGTGCCCATGGGTACAGTTCCACCAGCTTCTTGGCTCAGGGGTCCTCTCTGCCTTGCAGAAGGGGCTCAGTACCACCTTCATTAGTCAGACGGTGCTCACAAAACCCTAAGGAGGTCACTGTTGTTTGAGGTAAAAATGATTTGCTTGACACTTCTGCAAAGACAACAGGAGTTCCACCAACAGAGCTGAGTCCCACCCCGAGCTGCAGCCAGACAAAGATGTGCTACAGCTGAGCAACTTGTTATCCATCACTGAGACAAAGCTGTGAGCTGTTGTGAAAACACAAGTCACTTCGGAGCATTTTATTCTGAAGGACTAGAACTAGACTAAAAAGCTCTTTTATTTTTAAAGGATAAACATCTTGACTTTGTTGAGCTGAGATCTGTAGAACTCATCTTACAAGTTCAGTCATCCGCCTGCCACAGGCCATGAGCTGCTGTCTTTCAGCAGAAAGTGAGGATTAATCATTGTTATATTAGTATTGAACATCCTTTATGTTGATAATAAATCAGTTTAAGTACATCTGTCACTGGAAGGCTCCAGCAATCGTGCTATTGCACAAACCCATATACCACCCTCTCTGCAGCCGACTGCAATCCCAGAGCTCTGGGAAAACAACTGCCTCCATTTCAGCTTGGTGTGCTGTCCACAGCCTCAAACAATGACATTCCCTTACCACGAGCTTCCAGGAAGTGCAAAAAGAACCCTTAATGTTCGTTTGCTGACATGCCAAAAGGCCAGGTCTTCAGCTGAGAAAATCATAATGGAGCCACGATGCTCCATTATTAGACTGCTCTCCAAGAAACTCCTGCTTGGCGCCTCGCTGAGAAGATTTTCCTATTCTCTTCAGTTATCAAAGAGCAATAAATATTAAATAGGCTTGGTCAATACTTTTTAATGTGGTTTCCTTTTATTGCGGGAATATGCTGCTTTGCCCGAACAGATACAGTTTGGAGGGGTGGGACGGCCTCAGTGGATTTTTTTCATTTCAATTCTTCTTCTAAAAACAATGGTTTTGAAATGGTCAAAGAAGATTTCTTTGGCATTTTCAGAACCAAAAAAATGTTTTTGATTTGAAGTAGCTTTTCATTTTGAAATATAAGTTGACTTATCTCAAAAAAAAAAGTTAAGAGCACAAAGCACAGCGTTTTTCTGTTGTGGTATGGGAAAATCATTTGAAATCTTAAGAGGTCTTAAAGGTAGGATTAAGCCAGTTTCTGCTGAATTCTAATACTACCTGCATACTTACAATATATGATTACTGTTCTATACAGTATACCAAGAAAATAAAATATTATCTACTCACTATGATATGCATTGAAATGACTTGCATCAAACCCCAAATCCCTTGCTTGAAATTAGAGCCAAGACTTCCACTGGATCAGGAAGGGTTGGTCTGGATGTACCACAGTGAGCGTTTGCTCAGAGCAGATCTTGCAGCAAGATCCATCCTGAAGAATCCAATCCGACCCTCTCACCATCACGTGTGGCCCCTCCAGCTGAGACCACTTGTCCCAGGTTTTGGCTCTCTTTTCCAAAGAGAGTGGTGTTTGAACCTAATATCCTACCCAGCCTCTGCTCCTCAGTGCTGTGTAAATGGCTCTTTCAAGGAGTAGTAATATGTCTTTCTAGTAAATTATTAACTCTACTAGGAAATCATTTACTAAAGAGAAGCAGTCAATCTTCAACTCCCTTCACTCAAACAAGAGATCTCTGACACACGCAATCCCTCTCCGTTGGTAGAAGCTCTTAAACAACGCTCAACATCTCCACGGTAACGGCAGTACTATATGAGAGCTGTTTTATTAGTTTCCTAATTAAATTTCAAACTTCATAGCAGTGACAGATTCTTGGTTATCTCTGCTGCAGAAATTCAGATGGGGTGCCAGAGGGAAAGGATGGGGCTGTTCGTCTTATTGCACGCCAAGACTTTGCGCTACCGGTTTCACTCGTCAGCCTCTATCTGAAGCAGTTAAGAGCTATGAAGAATTCATTAAACAGGCTGAGATTTATTAGAAGCACCTCAAGCTCATTAAGCATGCTGATGAAACGTGAAGCGCATGAATCCACACACCAGTTAAGAAATGCTCGAGTACAGCTTTTAGAACCAAAGCGTTCTCATTAAAAAGAAAATCCATAGAATGCTCCCAATTTCTTTTATCATTGATGAGAATGATACATTTCATCTGCATCTGGAAACGGTGGAAGTGTTTGCTTTTCCCCCCCAACCGCTCAGAAATCTGCAGCCACGCTGACAGCTCGGGGGCTTTGGGGCTCAATCTTATTTGTATTTTCAGCCAAATCATTTTAATTTTCACTTCTGCTGTGAAAAATAACGCCCAGCTCTTTCTGCAGAACCACTGAAGTTGCTGGAACGGCATTTACCTCTACAAGTAATGGAAATAATTACCTTTCTGAAAGGGACAAAGGCAGAGGAGAGGAAGTGATGAAGGAAGGAAATACTAAAAACCCATGAAACACAGAAAGCTTTCACCTGGCAGGAGCTGCTGGGTATGCCACAGAGCCCATGCCAGTTGCTGGCCTCCCTCAGCCCACCTTCAGCCCACCCAGCTCATCCCTTCTGCACACCACTCATCTCAGCCAATAAGGCTGATTCCCAGCCCAACCCGGTGAGAGGGGTTCTCAATCGGGCCTTCAGTCAGGCAAAACGAAGTTGCTTTGCTTTAGGAGTTT
>PPHD01004159.1:0-21139 GCA_002909625.1 Bambusicola thoracicus | reverse complement strand
GTCTGAGATTCTTGGAGCTTGAACAGACATTGGCTACAATGGTCTTTTTCCTGATTATTTATTTATTTATTTATTTTTCCCAACAAGATTTAAACATGGCTGCTTAAAGCAGGCAGTCAGAAATGAAGTCTATTTAATGTCACAATGAGACGTCATTTTTAACAGAGTGGTACTATGACTACGTCATTCTCTCTGTTTTCTGCTACTGGCACAGTATCAAACACTACATCTCCAACTTGCTACAGAAAACAAACAATCAAACAAATAAATAAAATTCTAGTTGGGAAGGAAGAGAAATGGTAACTTACAAGACCCTTTGGGCCACCGTTCTTCTGCTGCATGCTCAGCTCATCAAGCTCTTTGTCAGACAAGTGTAAAAGAGTGGATTAAATTATGACCCAGCACAGCATTTAATCATGTCTGGAATTCCAGTCCTAACAACAGTATCTTTGAAAACAGATCCAGATCAGCAATTAGATCATAAATGTAGCTCTCATGGTTTGGTGTCTCAAAATAGTTTTGCTTCTATTGACTTATCTTTGGTTTACCTTCTAATAGTTTCCTACAAAGCTAACCATTGAACACATTACCAACAGCCTGGTACCTCTAAATTACTGCTAAGCTCTTTCTTTCTCTTAGATATTTATACACTGAATTAAAATCACAGTAGGACATCTATGACTTTGTTTCTACTTGCCGAAGTACAAGTTGCCTCTCTCTTCTGTTGATAGATGCATGTAGCATAATGCAAGCAGGATATTAAAAAGCTAATTCTTTTTCTTTCCCCTCTTTGAATATCTTGCCTTTTTTTAAGGATCAACTAACTCAAGTAGTTCTTTTGTATTCCTTTATTAGCTTGCAGAATGATTTGTTAAGCATGACATAGGAACACAATTTAAAAATGTACAAGAGTGGCCACAATTAATGTGTTTATAAAAAAAGATTAATCCACCATTAGTCTGATTTTCTCTCTCCGGTTGTGCCTTTTCTAAGTGGGCATACGGCAAAAAGACTTAGGAGATTTCTGCTATAACAACAATTAAAATAACAAGAACTCAGCTTGTGCTTGTAAAAAAATTACTAGAAAGACTATATTAATTGGTAATTTTCTAAGTTCTGAACTAAAGTGAATTTTAACAGAACATGCTATAAATGAATTCAGTCTCATTTGGACTCTAGATGGAGATCCACCAGCAATAGTCTGCTAAATATACTGGAAAACTGTGATGTGATTCCCCCCTAAACTTTCTTTTCTCCAGGGTAAAAAGACATAACTCCTTCAGACTTTCCCCAAAAGGGCAGGTTCCCTAGCCTTGTGGCTCTCTTTTGGATCCTTTTTGGCCTGTCCAACTCCTTCTTGAATTGTGGGTTCCAGAACTGCACACATTGCTCCAGGTGCATCTTGATAACTGCTGACTAGAGTGAGACAACTCTACTACTACTAGTAATGCTCCTGTGGATGAGGCCCAGGATCCAATTTGCCTTTGTTGCACAGAAGAGAAAATGCTCAGATCTTCATCAGCAAAGGATATGACACAATTAAGTTAAAAATGGGAACAACTGGAGGAACTGAAGAACAGGTAACAGTGCTGAAGTTGAAGGTCATCTAGCCCACTACAGATCAAAACAGGTCAGCTAGAGCAGGTCCTGCAGGATCATTACCCACTGTGGCTTTGAATATCTGCAAAGCATGTACATGCTTTCCTTTCTCTGGAAATCTGTCCTCAACCAGACTAGAAAAATCTCAGATGTAATAGTTGGAGATCACAAAGGACTGCCGCCAGAAAATTCATTTTTGTTCTACACATCACTTGCAAACTGTTTGTTTCACTGATTCCTCATTCTCAGTTCATGCTCTGTTGCTTTGATACATAGGTCAACCTCTTTGTTTCTAGGTGATTTATGTAATTCTTCAACCTAGCACAAAATCTAAATAGGAAATTTTACACTACATGAAGTATTATCTTGGTAAATGTTTGTGCATTTCAGTTTGACATTTGCCTTACACAGTAATAGAAGACCTCAAACTCTAAATTATAGTGAAATATACTTACAAGCAACTGGCAAACAAAGCCATTCAATCTGAATTCACTCTCAAATGTGAAAAAATATTCACATAGAAACTGGTCCTAACATTTGCTGAACACTCACTAGTCAATGTTTGGGAAATATATTTGCTTACGATCCTCTCTGGTCAGTACATGATTTTAAAAAACACCTTGCTTTTCTTCTAGTTCTGCTTCTTGTAATCCATGGCAAATGAGCTTCCCATTGATGCTGGGTAGGTTGTCAATAGCTGGTGAAATTTTCTGAGTTGCTCCTGCCTCATTTCTCCCTCAGGGGACTTAGACCTGCAAGTGCTTAACTTCCCAACAGAACTTTATGAAGACCTTTGGCAACTTCACAGAACAAATTATTTTGTTATTTTGAGGAACTAAATCATGTCCTTTGAGCATTTCTGTCTATTCCAGGTGTGTAATATGAGTGTGAGCTTCTTTCAAAGCATGAGGTGGCAAAACCTGTGCTAGCACATGGAACACGTTTCTTGGCAGATAATCTAAACCTCTAGGCCATGGCAACTCATGCCTCCATTAGGCAGGATACACAGCTCCAGAAATGCTGCCTCATGCTACTTTAGGCAAAATGCTTCCTGGTCCATTTGACCTTTCCCATCACCAGAACCTTTCAAAAATTCATTTCTTATTTTCTCTTTTTTTCTTACTTTCCTTGCTTTCTATTTTGCTGTTGTATAGAAGGCAAATAACTTGTTTCCTAGCATTATTATTGTTACTATTGCTATTATTTATTCCCTCATATTTGATATCTGCTTTGTCCTCTGTGGATCTCCAGACATAGAAAAAGGTCTGAAGTACATACCCTGTACAAGACTGAGCTTCCGCTGCAGAGCACTGAGAGTTCTTACTACACAGGGAGCATCTCTGCTCCCCACAGGAATGACCCTTGACTAGGACACCATTAATTCTGAGCTTGTGAGCTGACATGCCCCGTTTTAATCCTTTTCTTCTCTTATGATCATGAACCTCACAACCCTTCTAGTTTTCTACCACACATTTAATCGAGTTCATTGCACTCATTTTCACTGTGTTGTTTTCTCCATAATTAGAAAAGCTTTTTTTTTCCCCTATCAGCTTGTAGCTAACTCACTTCTGAAGTAAAAAAAAAAACACAAATGACAACAGAAAATGAAAAAACAGCAAACAGAAACAAGAATTCTAGACAGTATTTCAGAAAAAAAGAAATAGATAAATGCACGGAGCTGTGTTCCTAAGTAAAATCGACCCAAATTACTAAGTGATGGATTAAGTGAGGAATGCTGTCACTCTACCTGACATTAAAAGAAGCCACTGGATGTTCATACTGAGGCAAACTTGAGTCTTTCATTTAGGAGCCTAACTTCAGATATCTATTTTTGACAGACTTGATCAAACTATTCAAATGGCTAGAGAAACACAATAAAATGAAAAGTATATTGCGAGTGACTGTAATATCCCACGTATGCAACAAAAACAATGGCACCTACTTCATGCCAGGCAGGAAGATTCCCCTGTATTTAAGTGCATAAGAAGAAAAAAAAAGATATAACGGCATTTCTTTTGATATTATTACTTGAGGCACAAGTTTCAGGGAGCATTTTTAGCAGGCTTCTACAATACTACATGGCATTACTGGCAATGTTGACTGACATCATTTACAGTTGACACATCAAAAAGGGAATTGACAGATTTTACTGTGATTTCTTCCCATTAAAAAAAAAACCAAAATAAAATAAAATAAAATAACAACAACAACAAAAAACACCCTATATATCAACAGCAGTTCCATAGAAGTAGTGAATAAATTAAAGAGAGTTGATACTGGCCTCAAATGCACTGATGACATTCAAACGTGGCCTTGAACTGTCTAAATAGTTTGACAGCAGGGACAGGCTGCATGCCTTATGCAATTTCACATTTTCCTGTTTCTGGTCATCTTGCAGATAGGTTGTTTTCCTTCACAGCTTATTGAAATTAGTGAGTTTTACACCTTCTTTGAGCTTACGAACAACCCTAACATAAGCCATCTTTTTTATGCTTTGACACTTTCATTTTTGCTCTCAGGAGAAACTAGGGATTGCAGAAGTATAGTTCAAAGGTACTCATCCAGAGGTAACTTGCATTTTGGACATTCAAGAAGGCTGGAATCAGGGAGGGAATTGTAGATGAGCTAGCCAGCCCTCACTGAGAGAGCTTAGACAAAGCAGTAAGAAAAAAAAAGGAAGAGATCTCATTTCACATTTCTGCTTATATTTGTAAAATCTTCATAGCCGAGTTCAGCAGTTGAAGTAGACAAGTGGGCTCACTGTAGTTCACAGCTCTGTCCTGGGGTGACATAACCATACAGTGACCCTCAGTCAGCTCATGCCCAGGCGAGACTTCTGTCTTGCATCAGCTGCTGCAAAAATGCACTTACTTTCTGTAATAACATTTTACCTTTCTTCGAGCCTCCACAACAGAGTAAAGAAATTGCAGCTCAGACACTGATCTTGTTACATGGACAATTCTTGAGTGTCCCATATCATAAATGAAGTTTTGTGGGCTCCACAGCCAACTGGAGCTCAATTCTCTGGCCAGGTAACCCTGTTATGCTGCCTCATTGCGATCCAATACACTTCACTTCATGCCCCTGTGGTGACTGCAGTCTCAGGCAAACGCTTGGGCATCAGCTGACTCCTGATCTCAGGCAGGCTTGCTATGCAAATGGAGACGACCCATTAGCTTTTTTCTGTTTTATTCTTTAAATGAAACTTAATTCTCTCTGATGAATCCATCATTAGAGAATTCAGGAGTGTCTGAAAGCTGGTGTGCAAGAAAGAGAGGGGAAGGGTAAAGAAGAAATTAAGCAGCAAAAATGTTAAAGGAGAAGGGAAATAAATGTGAGGTTTTCTTTTTCTTTCTTTTTTTTTTTTTTCTTTTAGCTTGTTTAAAATATAAGTGGGAAAAAAAATGAAGGAAAACTGTCATAAAGACAAAGTACATAAAAAGCCATGTTGAGGTAGGCATAGCATAGCTTTCTTCTGGAATTCACTGCTGCAGGAACTCTGCATCTGACTTTTAAATATGAATATTTCAAATGTGAGAGCTTCTCTGGAATGAGTTGCATTAGCTTCTGTGAGTTCCCACTGGAAAAAAAAATGAGAAACAGTGATCTATTAGGAGTCAAGAATATAAGCTCAAAGGCTTTCTACAAAGTTGATTTTTCAGGCCCATTGTGTAGATCTATTTCAGTGCCCGGATCATTTAGCAGATAAAGAAGTTCTGACCTTCTTTCTCATCAGTTTAGCTACTGGAACAGTGTGCTTAATTCACATGCTAAAAATCCTATGAACATTTTATTGAATACAATAACGTAGAATCGCAGCCGCAGTAACCAGCCTTTATACTGTAAGAGAATGGCCACTTAATTAATTTTCTCAAAACATTACCAAACTTTATTAAACTAATCACCCGTTTGTGTTATCACTCAAATCCACTTCCAGTTATACAAATGCAATTTTAAAGTCTCTAATCTATAATGCTCTATGTTAATTATTTATTTAATTATTTATTTAATCAGAGAAATGGAGGAGGCTTACAGTTTATCATTGCAGAGCCAGTTGCTATTGTTGGAAAAAATAAAAATAAATTCCACATCATACCTTTTGCTGCTGTCTTTAAAACAGCAGATGGCTTTCCATTAATTTTACAGTCCTTTTACATGCCCACAGAGCAGTTCTTACACCATCCTGATCTCTTTCAGTGTGAATCCATGGTAACAAGAGGCACACAACTCTACCTGGAGCCAGAAGGAATGCCAAGGCCTGAAGTGGCATAGTGGCTAGTCTCTAAAGTAGCTGCACCTTCAGTTCTGGAGGGAGAGGAGCAGGGCAGAAAAGACTCCATTGCTGCTGTCTACGCTGTTTCCTCTATAGATTAGGGTAGTATTTTGGATGGTCAGCAGTTCATTCCTTTGTGTAAGGTAAAACTGCTTTTTACAAAAAATAAATAAGTTTATTGAGATATGCTGTGCTTTGTTAAAAATGCATACTCTCTGTGTTAAAGAGAATCAAATCAAACACCAAGCAAAAGCCTTCTGGGTAAGAGATCATAAGGATACACGCAATAAAGCAGTGCATTTTACTTTCATTCTTGTGTTAAATCTTTTTTCCCACTTTAAGTTCTTCTGGGAGAGACGAGAAGCTTTCCAAAGAAAAAGACCTCATAATTGAAAGAACATTGTTTTACAGCATTTTACAGCATCCTGGCTCATGTCACTGACTTCTGTGGTTCAACATTTTTGATGAAAAACATCCAAAATTTCAACCAGGTTTCAACACTCAAAACTTCCATGTCCAGAGATGTTTCCTGATTGTTCTTTTGTGCCTCTGTTCCCTATTCAGTAGGTTTAAGATGCTGAAGATATAACATTCCAACTTTCATTTTGCAAGGCACCAATGATAGAAAAAGTTTTTTTTTAAGCTGCAGTTAGCAAGATAGTATATACTGAAACTCTTCCTTTTTATTATTGCTTTTGATGTACACAAATCCTTTAAGAGGAATTTTAGCATTTGTTCTGTTATTGCATGTCCCCTCTTCCCTTCAGTTGAATTATTCATGCTTTGTTGTCATAGCAATCCTTTCTTTCTCTGAAATGTTTAATAACTAGTCTTGACTCCAAAATAGACAGTGAATCAAGTTGTAACAAAAGCTTTATTAACTAATGTGCTTTGAGGCAGATACATTGTTTGTCTCCCACCTACAATTGCCTTTAGCTTGTTGTCAGTGCAATCTGATGATATTAATAATGACTGCAAAGATGCCTGTTAGAAACTCCCTCTGCACAATCTAGCTTCTTAAACAGTGTCCATATCTTTTGCAGACTAACAAACCCCACTGTTGCAGAGTAATTAACCTTTACTTTTCTCTTAATCTGATTCCTTTCAAGAAAGAAGTAGAGAGCCACTGCTTTCGGTGAAGGACTCCTCTGGGGCAGATGTGGAACTGGGGATCAGGAGACATTAAAAATCCCAAAAAAGTGTCACAACTTCATAGGAAAAGAGTGACCGAGGTATTTTTCACTATTTTAAGCATGCATTCAAATTCTTTATCTGTTTAACAGTGTCCACTCTACATGGAAAGTACATATTGATCTAGTTTGTCTATTTGCTCCAACCACTATCACAAGCAACATGTTCAATATTTAGAGTTGAAAACTGTATTAGAGCTCACTGTAGCCTTTCCACCTATGATGCACCTGAGGAGGAAAAATCTGAAGGCAAGAAAGTATACAGCGAGTATGCAGACTTGAAATTTTCCTGCAATTTCTACAACACCTTTGGGCAATATAGTCAGAGATGATAAACATCCCCTTTAATTTTGACTCTTTCTAGCAGAAAGATGCCTCCTTCTTTTGCAATTGTGGAAGCTTGTGCAATTAAAGATCTGAAGCTACACTAGTGATGACGTTTTCCCTTACTTCAGTTAATGCTGGAGAGCAGCATGGGTGATCACTGTGGGCACAGCACTGCTCTTCTGTAAGCTCTAATGCTTTCTAGCTTCTGAGTATAGATCCACTCCAACCCAATCAATCTGTTTCATTTCCTGCATGCTTTTTTTTTTTTTTTTTTTTTTTTTTAAGGCCAGCAATAAGACACTTTAAAAATAATTCTGAGCTCTCTGGATGGATTCTATAGTCATTTCACTCAGTACATACTTCCCTGATTTTACAGTTTATGGGAGCTCTGGACTTTTGTGACCTAAAGCTGAGAAAGCACCAGCCACAAGAAGAGAAGACCAACTCTGTTCTTTTCAGTTCAGTTTTGTGCAAGCAACTACATAGTCCACTGACACTCGTTTTGTAGTTTCACATACATCCTGTACTGCGTTTTCCTTAGCAGAAACTGAGCACTGTTGTTTTTGAGCAGATGATAAGTTGTACCACAGCCAGAATTGTAAGTGATCTATATGTTGAGTTATACAGCTGTATTCTCCTTTAGGGTTCCGAATGAGCACTGAAGGGCTCAGCTCACAGTCCCAATATCAGTCAAAATCTGCCTATTAATCAATGGAAGCCTTGTTCTAAAACTTCAGAGTTTGACCTGTAAGTGGTAAATCAGCTGATACAACAATCTGTAGTAAAATGCCCTTCCGCATGAGAGGCCTGACAGAAACGCAAATCACTGTAGTTTCTGATGTTGGTTCTAATTCAAAAATAGCAGTCCATTTTCTTGGAAGAGAGTTTATGGGAACAACAAAGGCTTGCATCTTAAGACACCAGCAGCCTTCAAGCCTGAGTAAAGCATTTGGGATGAATGCTTTATTTTTGCCCAGCCTGCAGCGATGACAAAAATCAACATCCTAGGCCAAGTCCACAAAACAAAATGTTACTTCCTGGGAGGAATACAAAACCATTTGTGTTCCCCAGGAGTCCTGCTATGTTGGCTAAACTCCCACTAGACAAAAGATGTCATTCGGGGAAGTGATGCCAGGAGACAACAGATGACCTGCATTTGATTCATTTCTACTAAAGGAAGAACTGCTTTGAAGACCAATTCTTACTGCTGAAAGATGGGGATGGGAGCACAGCACTTTTTCAATTTCACCCCCACTAAGAAGCATTTTTTGGATTGTCATAATTTATTTAAGTACTTCTCCATGCATTTTGTTCATTCTGCCTGTAGTTTTTGCATTATCTACCCCCAGAATATTCCCTTCAGTCAGGGAAGTTCAGAAAAGATCGTTCTGAGCAGTCTTTGCACCTTTAACGCTTTTCATTTGCTTTTCTATCCACACGGGCAATGGTATATCCAGCACCATTTATTCATCCTCAGTTTGGTATATGTATCTGATCTAACACATGCTTCAT
Organism: Bambusicola thoracicus; assembly: GCA_002909625.1. Taxonomy (NCBI): domain Eukaryota; kingdom Metazoa; phylum Chordata; class Aves; order Galliformes; family Phasianidae; genus Bambusicola; species Bambusicola thoracicus. The sequence continues at coordinate 12,238 of PPHD01004159.1, read as the reverse complement.
CTACTCAGTGCCCTATTGAAAAGGTCTACAGTCTTTCTGAGGCTTCAGAGATGCATACTGAAACAAAAGCAGAATTTGCATGACGGGAATTGAGAATGGTTTGTGACACCCAGTGTTCATTTTACCTATGCAAAAAACTGATTTATATTAATATTTTTAATAAATCATCATTTACTATTATAAATCTATTTTATTTCATAAATGTGTAATGAATAATCTCTACTTTAGACTTTTTATAAGACATTAAAATAAAAACAGGTGACATAAAAGGAAAACAGTATTTAAAAATAATTTCCCTGGTGCAGATAAAAATAAGAGAAAGGTCCAGAAATTTAACCAAAATATCTGGATGATTTAATAGGTATTTCAGGATTTTGAAGCAATCATTTTCCATGCAAAATAAATGAATAATACAGTATGCAATGTGTGGCTGTGTGTCAATTTGAATGAAAATCATGTTGTTTTTTAGATTGCATAAAAAATACAGACCTTGTCCAGCAAAATGTACCAGTCTGTAAATCCCTTGGATAAATTCAACTAGTCTCACTGAATCATTCATCATTTGAAAAAAGGACATGATTAAGTGGTTAAGTCCTGCTGGTCAAGACTTACATGAAGAACTATTCTCCTGGAGTTCTATCCCAATTCCCTAAGGTTTTTTTTTCTCATTTTTTAAAAATTCTTGGTCTATTTTCATTTATTTTTTTTCTTATTTTCCCCTCTTATGATTGATTTTTTTCCCTCTCATCACATACTGAATAAAGTGCCAAAACGGACTTACAACTCAGTGCTAGTTCCCACAACCCAGCATACCAACACTGCAATACCTTAGTACACTGCTTGGCTCTGAGATGTTTGTGATCCAGTGAGTTAAAAGAAAATTTATCGTTTTTGGAACTCAAGTGCCCTGTTGCTTCCGTGGACAAGGCAGTATCTTGTAGGATCACTACTATGAGAAAGAGCTACAAGTAATCTCCTTTGCAGTGTGTCAGATGCAATTCATCAATACCTTGGGCCTTGTTAATCCTCCCAGACAGCTCCAAAGCTGTAGGATTGAGCTGAAAGCTGATGTCTGGAAACAAAACAGTCAATAGCCTCATCTCTTTCTTTTGCTACCTATCTGGATATCAGCATAGGTCTACAGTGGGAAACAGTCTTCAGTGGTTTGAAATGCTCTTAACTCTCACCACACGCTTCAAAATCTCTCTTATCTCATTTCTGTTTCCAGGAAACTAACAAAGAAAGAAACAAACAAAAAATCCCCTAAAAAGTATTCTAGACCTGCTAGCCTCCTAAATGAATTACAGCAACAAAGTACATTTGTGTGAGAAATGTGTGATCTATGAGTAAGGCATACACAATTCTATTCTTTCCATCCATTTATTCTGTCCCTGATCAATATCGAAACCTGACTGCAAAAGCCAATGGAGCCCAATGGCTGTGACCTCAGCATCTTTGCTGTGCTGCAGCTCTGGGGTGCAGCTTCTCATGTGTAGCACTGCATTCTTCTTTTTTCCCCCAGGTACCTGGAGGTGCCTAATGAAGCATCACTCAGAGCTGCAATTTTTGAAGTCCAGTTCTCCTTAATAGCACAACAATGGCTCTCCAGGGCTTATATTCAGGAAACAGTGTTGTTCTTTCAAGCTGCGTTCACTATTTCTCTCCATTATCATCTCAGACACATAGCTTTCAGTTAAAAGCTCCTAAAGACTTCCTAACTAAGAGACAGCTTACTTCAAGGCCTTAAAAACTCCTTCGAAGACTCGTAAAAGAATTAAGAACAAAAGTCCCACAGACTTTGTGTCAGGTGCCTCTGTTTTTCAGAAATCTGCATTTCAGCAAAGCAGATTTATACTTTCTCAGCTTGGAGTGGAGAGCCCCTTATCTATGGAACATGCTGCTGAAAGACACTGTTGCTTTCAGAAATTAGTGTGACTGGTTCAAAATGGAAATCCTGTACAATGTTTTTTCATGACCTTTTCTCAAACGGACTCTTTATTTTATATAGGAAAACCGTACTGCTCTTTTTAGGAGAGAGAGGAAAGTAGGAACACCTCAACGCTGTTGCCATTCCACAACTATGTCTGACATGCTTTAAAAGTACCATCTCTGGAATAGCCAAAATGCAGCCTGCAAATTCTGTGGCCAGTTATCAACATTAGTGACTATAACCCATAAAGCAATGCATTCCCATGGAAAACTGAAGACGCAACTGCAGGAAGATGGTGTCACCACTGGTTATATTGTTAAAGGCCTGTAGGCTGCACAGGTCAGCTCCCCTACACTTCTGGAAGACTCACAAGCATGTTTAAGCCTTGGGAGACATTACCAGCTGCAACCTGGAGCAGCAGAGGACAGCAGGAATGCCAAGCTGATGCTGACCAAATGCACTTGGCCTAGGGCAGCTGAGCTCTCCAGCTGGGATGACTGCTCGGTCCCATCTACATACCTATCCCTCCCACAGAGTTTGGGTGTAAACTTTCTTCCTATTTCCAGTAAAGGGAAAGGCTGCAGGCAGAAATGCACTCATAAACATAAGCTTCAGTCCTCAAGCTCTCTCCTGAACTGACTGTTCTTATGGCTTCTGTCTGCAGGTTATCTCCTGTCCCTTCTTCTCTCTCTCTCTGGCCTCAGAGAAAAGCTCAGAATTTTATACCTCTGAGTTAATGAGCCAGTCAGCCTGACCTGACTGTCAGAATGAATCAGCAGGCTGGTTCTACACCTCCATGCCTTACCCACACTCTTTCCCAGGGATGTAGTGTCATTTAATAGAACTTTTTTTTTTTTCCTGTATTAATCCAATGACAATTATAGCATAACTTAGAAGCATGAGGTGATCATTCACATTATTTACTTCAGGTGGGTCTCATAGTCTAGCTGCATCCTAGATTTTTGTAATCATCTGGATCAACATTTGGCTAGACAGTGTTTGTTGGTGGCTACTGGTTAATGGGTAGCCATTTCCGCCCTTTTGCTTAACTCTGTAAAGTGCATCCTGCAGTGGAAGCTCATGTTGAAACCAGATTCTTAATTTAAATTTAATATACTTTTGCTAGTAAACCTACATAAAATTAAAACTTAAATGCCAACAACTCACATCTACGCCTACATTCATTATAATTCATGAAATGATTTGTTTTACATAAAATTAATAACCCCATAATATGTGTGAAATGTCAAAGGCAAATCACTGAGCCAGGTTATTCAGAACTTAGGGAGTCCTAAATCTAAACCTGCAAATGTATCGAACTAGTTAATAAGCTAAAGCCTTTTCTGCAACTTCAAGGATGGTATTTTCTGCATTTCTGTTTGCTTAGTGACTTAAATTCAATGACTAATTTATTCATAGCTGAGAAATTTTTGGCTGCTGAAAAACTAGATAGCTTATTATCCCCTTCCAATCCATAAATATAAATGAGGTGTAGCAGGATGAGATCTGCTAGTTCTAAAATCATGACAGACATGATGATCAGAAACTATTAGTACAATCTGTTACTGATGGACAATACTTCCTTTGTTTAATGAAACAATTAGTTGCAAAACCTATTTCAATAAAAGGATGTTTTCCCTAAGTAACTAGCTACTTAAGGTGGTTTAATTTAACTGAAACAAACAACTCTACAATGTTGGGCTTGTGCTTTTAATTGAGTTGCAGATTCCATCCAACTGCATCTTGACAAGGGACACAAACAAGAAGATAATCATAGTAGGGTAAACAGTAAATGTACTGTTCATCAAATTTCTAAATTATTTGTTAGTGAGACTAAAGTTATACCCTTCTATGTAATGACTAAATGCATGAATATAGATATAATTTATTCACCTGCTGGACAAAAGGAAGTACCACATTTAGCACAAAGATTGTATTTAGGTGAAAATCAATATATTCCTGTTACTAATTAGGAAAGTCCAGCATATTTTTAGGAAAGAAACTAATAAGTTAGAATGCAAAACAAGATTAATATTTATTATTTAAAACTGTTTCCTCTTTGCTGATTTAAATGATGATTAAAATTGGTAATAGCAATTAATCTACCCTAATCAGATCCTGCTTTTGTTTAGAAATACAGCTGAAATTGTTTTTCTGTGGCAGAATATATCACGTATGAAAAGAAAATCACTTTTATGTCACCATTTATCTATGTGGTAATTTCTTGAGCACAAAGAACCCTTTTACTGTGCTGAGGAAATTCTGCAGCATGGAAGTTAGTGAGTAAGCATCTCCAAAAAGTGGAACCGATCCAACATGACATCATTCTGCTGTAGACTTCTAGCTTAATTTTAAGCCAGCTTTAAGACCATTTACATGTATGTAATTTCTTAATTACCACTGAGCGCACTTTTTATAACATTGGCTTAATATCCAGTAATACTATTCACATTTCTTACATCAGAACGGATGCTTACAAATACTGTAGCATATGGAAAGCTGCCAATTTCACTTGAGCTAGTGAATTGTTCTTCCTGTCATTCAAGTTTTTTAGCACACATTCACAAAACAGAAGGATTTTAAAGGAACAGATGATAGTAATTTGCATAGCAATTTTTGAAGGACAAATTTCTCAGTTTCAGGTATCCCGAGTCACCTCTGTATGGGAACCTCTTCAGAACTCCTTCCACTATTTCCCCTTGCAAAGTGAAAGATAGCCACAATCCTGTCCTTTAAGGTCTGAAATGACATCCCTAAAGACCCATAGCCTCCTGTAAATCCATCTAATAAGAATACAAGGATTAACAGAAATGCAAACTTACCTTCACAGCCTTGCCAAGAGGCAACTTGTATGGGATGAGAGTCCTATTCATGTTTCAGCTTCCTTCCTCAGGGCACTGAATGGCAGGGTTAAACAGAACGCCTTAGAAGACAGGAAGGCAGTGCTCATAGAAAACACGTTTAACAGCAAAAGCAGTGTATGATAAATAAAAATTCAGCACACTCCACGTGGTCAAAATAAAACTTATTGGCATGTTAACAACTACAGTCCTTTTGTGCAAGTAGGAGAGGACATATTAAACAGGGAATGTACATGTGCAACATGCACAGAGCCACATCTTGCCATCCCGTTTACCTTACCATTTCCCTGGCACAGCATGATAGCTGCAGGGAGCACAGTGCCAGAAAGCAGGTCTTTGCTATGGGCAACACCTTACTTTTCCATCTGAAAAATAAGATCATTTCCAGGAAATGATCAGGAGGGTCTTGAATTGACCATCCATTAAGGAGCAGCTAGTAGACATTACTGAGGGAAAATCAGAGTCATGAGTTTTCTTTTCTTCAGCTTCTCCATCAATTGCATCCATTCTCATTCTTTGTAGAGACACATCTCATAAATTGTAGGAGGCAGCTGACCTCCAATATGGACTCAAATGCAAGTCAGTGAAGCAAAATGGAGAGAATAACACCCTGGCTATTTAAAAGTTGGGGATAAATTATTAACATTTAAATAATCTTGACCTCTAGGCCACAGGCAACTACACTTCAAAGCCAAACAAACAAAAGGCTGCTCCGCAATTTGAGGAAAAGAGTAGTACATGATCTCTGCATGTCTGTGCTGGTGATATTTAATTCTCAGAGTTAAGGATAGAGACAATTTTGTCCACATAAACTTACTGCTCAGTCTGGGTTATAAATTAAGAGGCAGCCCCAAGTGTCCTTTACAAAGCTATTCAGATGGGCCTAATAAAAACATTAATGGCTTTTGCTGTGATCTATCTGTCTCAGTAGGGAAGAAATAGAAATGTTACTGAATATAAAGGGTTTGATGTGATGTAGTACCGTATGAGTCACACAGTACGTAAGAAAAAGTTGAGGACATGATACCTTTTATGCAAACTACTTCACCTCTAGGAAATTCTGCTTTCATTGTTTGCATCCTCTATCTTCTTATACTTGGTCTTAAATTTAACAGAAATCTGAATGAAAACTAGATCATTCGTCCCATAGGATATTCCGGTACCACTGTTTCTGATTTGTGTGTAAATGCCTGAGGGGACAGGAAGGGATTAAGAAGAGGAAGACAGACTCCTCTTGGCCATGTCCAGTGAGTGACAGGAAGTAAATGGTAAAAAATTATATACTGGAAATTCTACTTGAAGATAAGCAGTAAAAAAATACTGTGAGAGTGGTCAAACACTGGCACAGGCTGATCAGAGAAGCTGTAGAGTTTCCATCCTTAGAGATATTGAAAATCTAACTGACTGTGACCCTGCATGATCTGCTCAGAAGCCAGCTTCAGGCCACAGATCTCCAAAGGTCCCTTCCTCACCTATTCCATGATTTCAAAGTTCCAGGAAGGTTCTAAGGTAACATGGCAGAACAGATCACTGTAAGATTCAAAATAAGAATAATCATGCCAGTATTCTCCTATAGATGCATTTTAGCTCATTGAATCTAAACGATACGTTTATTTTCAGATAGACTCAGCATTGAACTACATCTGCTTCCTTTAGCTATAAATATCCCCAAGGTAAAATAATCACCATTGTTACCTTTCATGGCCAGCCTATCATTTACTTTGATGTCACCTGTCCTATGAACATGGGGCACAGCTGAATAGCAGGGGAAAAGTGTAAGTGAGAAAATATCCAAACTGCAATTTCAAGATCTTGGCAAAATTTTCTGTGACTCAAAAGTGAAAATTTTGGTTTGGGTCAAGAAACCAAAACATTGCAGTTCATTGTAGAAGATGACCAAAACTAAATAATTTAAATTTTCTTGATAGAAAAATAAAATAATAATAATAAAAAAAACCCTACATCCACAACATAGTTTTGCAAGGAGGCATGATTCTTTTTCCTTTAGCTTGTAGAAACTGAACTTTCCACATGAAAAAGAAAAAAGGAAAAAAAAAATATATCAAAACAAGGTTACCAATAATCACTCATTCAACAAAGTGAAACAGGAAACTCTTTCTATTGTGCTTTACAGTCATCTTTGAAATCTTATTGCCTACTGTACATAGGAGAAGGGGCCTCTCCAATTTTGGTAACTCCCCCAGAGTGTTGAGTACTGGAGGGGGAAAGAGTCAGTACTGCAGTTCTACTGTCGTACCAGGGTCTGGTTACTCTTTTATGTGTTAGAAGTTAAGAGCTAATAATGTACTACATGCATCTGTCCCATTTGGCAGCTTGAATGAAAAATATCTGTTCGCATACATGCTGACAAAAAAATCTAAGGATCAGTGGAGGATACACTTGCCTGTGAAAAATGACAACTCAAATGGCTCCACAGCAAGATAAGTCATCGCAGCCCTGCTCCTACCTCTGCTGTTTCACAGGATGTTGCTTCATCTTCTTGCTTCAACAGTGACAGAAGCCTACCCAGCTGAAAACCAGTCCTGCAAAACAAAGAGATGATTTTTCAAGCTGATCCATTTCCTGAACAGCAACTTCCCATTCACAAGGAAGTCAGCAGGACCACACGGCCAAGTTAAGCGAGGTGCAATGACAGCTTCAATAAGGTCAACTTCAGTGGCCACCAAGCAGGTTTCAGGTTCACAAGGTCATGCATGTGTGTGTAAGGGAGACCTTTATCTTTTTAAAGGAGAGGATTGTTAATTAACTGGGAAAGTACTGGCATTTGCTCTAACAGAGAGAGCTGGCACCACTCAGGAAATGAAATGATGTTTAGTTCAGCCAAGGGAGAAATCGTGGAGAGTTAGATTAAACCTGTATGTACCTCCTGGAGGACTTCAGAAAGAAGACGGACTATAAAAGCTAGCATGCTCCAATGGGTTCCTCCTTCAGCAAGCAGCATGACGTGCTAAATGCACACAACTACAGGATCCCTAAGGAGGAATGCACCAGCAAAAACTGCAGCGGTTTGGCTAGACAAGAGAACAGACCCTCCTGACTGGATCACACTGTTCCTCTTCCCTTTTAGAACTGTGATTTTTACACTGGTTTTGTACAATTTTTCCTTTCATCTTGTTCAAGTCGTGCATGATCACAGGGCTTCCACGTAGCTCCTCACCAAAACGCATAGCCAAGACACAAACCATGGTACAGAATGCCCACATTAACATCCCTGCCCCCAGCCTGATCCCTGGGAGTAAGCAGAGAAGAGTTAAGAAGCTTCTGCTTTGGCCCTGGTGGCACAGTATTCGATTGCAGGCATTTTTCACATTCTTGTTGCATGTACCCTTTTTCAAATGGCAGACTCCCATATCCTCTGTATTCATACAGTATGCACTTCTTTTGAAGGATAAAAAAAAATCTCAAAGTACCTCAGAGAGACAAAAAATACTCAGCAGTTGATCCATTGTGACATTTATGTACACAAGTAAAGATCAGTTGTCATATATTAAAAGTAATATACATTGTAGATACATTTTATTCCCCTGCTGTTTTTGAGGAATGAAAGTGCTTTTGAGGACAGGTGTGAGAAATGAAAAATGCTTGGATAACATAGGAAAAGATGCTTCTGAATAATGTTAAATTTTTAATAACTTGCAAGCTGTATCATCAGCAGAACAGCAGTAGACATGAGAAAGTAGAAGAACAGCATGGAAATCTCTCCACACGTCTCTCTCCTGTTAACTTTCATTTTTTCCCTCACCAATCTTCTTGAAGGATGCTGCTGACTTCAAGTCTTCTGCTGTTGTGAGTCATATTGTGCTGATCACCTGCTTGCACCCAGGAGATCTTGAGCGAAGAGGCATATGCATATTGGGAATAAGAGCTGTTGGAAGGGAAAAGCCGTCCTCTACTTACAATTATTTTTTCCCCCAGCAAAGTGAGCAGAAGCAGTGGTGATTTCTCTCTGGCAAAGCTAACTGATCCAAAACACACCTCCCTTTTACACTTATTAATAATAATAATAGAAATCAGCATTGGTCTGCTTCCTAGTAGAAATTAATTAAAGTTTTAGGCATTAACTCTTCTTGTATAAACAACTGCTACAGTTACTTTCTCTCATCTTGTTAGTCTGAAGAGGAAAAAAAATCAAGCACCTAGTATAAACTACTGATAGAGAAAATCTGCACAATGTAAGATGCAATATTCAGCTCACACAGCTGGAGTTCACTTGACTGGTTCTGTACTGAAGGTCTGAGTAAGCTGGTAATTGTTTAAAGACATCTACTTGCTCAGCTGGTCAATTATTCACAGGTACAGTGGAGAAGGAAAAGAGCTTCTGTTAGTGTGAAATGGGCATCTACATCTATAAATGACTTGCTGTGAGATCTTTAGCCATTGCTTCCCTTCTCTGTGCCTAGGGTTTTCCTAGCACTCACAGCTTTTTGCTCACCTGGGTTCACTTGCATTGAGCAACTTCCTCTTGCTGTGAAATGTGGAGCACAACAGACCCTTGATCCAAGTCAAGGCCTCAAAGTGCTGCTGTTTACAATTAACTAACAGCTGGTCCTTTTTCCCTGGCGTAAGATGCAACATCATACTTCCCTCAGAGGAACGGTGCTGAGCTGGAGCTGAAGGCAATTAACCAGTCCCTGACTTTGCCATGGCACTTATGTACAACACTGACTTCCCACCAAAGATCTAGCCAAAAGCATCTCAGCCTCTTTAGGCAGTCATTAACTCTTTAAAACAAGAGCAAAAACCATAATCTGTCTTTCATCTCATGTCCCAGTCCATTCAAAAGATAGACACTGTTGTGTCATAGTGCTTAATGAGGTTTTTGTAAGTTCATTAGTGTTACAGTGTTCATCTTCTGCAGTGATGGCAACCAAAAGTTTAGAGGCCAGTGGAAATAAAGTTTTTCAAAATACCAGTCTAAATGTTTTTGAAGGCCTGTTTTGACATGCTAAAATCCCTATTTATTCACAACAATAATTTATTGCAGTCTCACACCTCTGCAGGAGGTGCTGTCATATTGATAGGACTTAAATCTCACATGCCTTATATTTGTTTGGAGGGTTTGCAAAGCTCTTTATCTGTTTTATTTATTATTTAGGGAATGCTGTAAGCATTAAAGATGCTTTATGAAATACAGTAGAAGACAAGGTCTCTGGCACTCAAAGTCCTGTGATCTACTTCAAATACAGCGCACAAAGCATCAGTTTAGATGCAAGTATGTGTAAAGGTGTCAGTTATGTGGGAAAAACAATGTACAGGTTTTCATTAAAGAGCAAAAAAGACCAAAATTCTTGAAAGAATTTCACTGATCTTTTTTCCTTTAAAAATCATACAGTGATATGTAATGACAATTGAGGTTTTAAGGTACAGCACTAATGAAAGCTGCCAGCATGGAACATTTGTGCAACTTTACACTAACAAGCCAAAGGTTGAGCCTATTAAAAGGACAGAAGAAATCTATATGAAGGCCATAGATTTCACATTTAAGTAAAGTATAATTATAGAAACAGTTAAAAAAATTCTTATTGTCTCTCTCTTTATATATATATGCTATATGTAAAATTTCTAGACGTAACAAAGGTCTTAGAGGTTTATTTGTGTCTGTCAATATGAAAGAGTGATCTCATCACAGCAAGATGTGGTTTAAATACCCAACCTCCAGAAACCTCCCTCTTTTCCTGCTTACTCTCTCCAGACCCATAACGGGTACGGCATTTATCAGATCCTCTTGCAAGACATTAGGATTTTTGGGTGGGTATGTGCTGTTTCTGCTCTTAGGGTATTTTCTTCACATCACACCACAGTTTATGCTGAATATTAATTGTGCACATGCACTGAGTATTTGAACTTGAGAAATATATGTCATATATGATACAGAATATATAATGTATACATATATGATATGTATGCATAAATACATATATATTATACAGACATGTTCATATTTGAAAAGTCTCATCGTAAGCAATGGGCACACTGTGGAATTATGCAGTGCGGGGGAAAAGAAAAGAGTTCAGACAGAGCGGCTGTTGTAATGTACCACTCTTGAATCAAAAGAAATACATTGTTTAACAGTGAAATATCAGCAATATTGAACTAAAAATCCAGACAGCTCCCCAAGACTGAAAAGCACATATGGCAAGAGTAACAAATAATTACTCTTCCAACATATTTTTACCTGCGGTAAGAGAAAAAAAAACACCTGACATACAGCACCAATTGCTCCCTACTCTCAGGTATATATTTGAGAACCTTATTTGTTTGTATTGGGATCAAAAGGAGATTGGGAAAAGGCTCACTTTTCCAGAGCAGATTTTCCTGGATTTCATAACAAGAAAGCAGCAAGCTGTTGGGAATTAAGTTTCTGTTAGCTCCAAAGGTCACAAGTACTTCAGTCAAAGTAATGGTGGGTTACAGAGCAAGGTCTATAAAAATAAACCCTTTCCTGCATCGGAAGCAACCATTTTCTCTTTGTGTTCACTAGTCACACATCTTCAGTGCTTTTGCACTAAAAATATTTCTTAATTTGCACAGATACCAGAGACCAACTTCTGCTTATTACAGTAGCAGAGCTGTATTATTCAATTTTCACTGAATAATCAAGTAGCTATAGCTTTGCACCAAATATAAAGGCCACTCTCCTAAGAAAAAAATCTCAGTAGAATGTTATCTGTTCTTTACGTTTTAATACTTCAGTGAAAAAAAACCCTCAACTATAAAAAAGTACTAAACACTTTAGAAAGAGTATGCTTTGTCTTGTATCCAGTTGACTGCCTGTGTACTATTACCTAAACATTAATTCTGTTGTCATGCAACAGAGAGCAGTTTATGTGTAAAGGAGCAGATCTGCATGTGCTGTGTCCACATATTTGTTGCCAGCAGTGCTAAATAGTGAGTTGCCATGCTGAAGCTCCCATATTTCATATGATCAAGAAAAGAAGAGAGCTGAGAGAGGCATGCTTATTTTCCAGATTTAAAAAATAAAAAGGGAAGGGAAGGGAAGGGAAGGGAAGGGAATCATTACCAATGACTGAAACTAAAAATATGCAATAAAATGCATACGATAAATTATAGTGAAAACTAAAGGAACTTGAAAGAAGAGTTATTTGCAAAGCATATCGCCTTAATTAAAAATAATCTAATAACATGGAAATATACATTTAACAAAGCTTAGAAACCTTATTTACTAAACAAAGTAAAATTTTGAGTGCGTGTGTTGCAAGTACATAGCAAAGCATTACTGCATCACAGACTGTGTATCAATTACGCTGCTTGAATGCAACATGAGATTATGATGGGAATTACATGATATTCCTAGACTTCCAACATTTGTGTAACAGTAATTGGCTGAACATTGGAAACAAGGAAGGGAAGGGACCTGAGGTATCATTTTGTGTGAGATTTTCTGCAATCTACTATGAAAACATAA